>JAJOOR010025386.1:0-22287 GCA_036250505.1 Solanum acaule | reverse complement strand
TTCTTTTAGAGATGAGAGAAAAAAGAGTGAATAGATTTAGGGTATTGGTCTTTAGTTTTGAAAATAGGAAATAAGAGGATTCGATCTCAACCGTAGGATTAGTTTAAATGAGCGGCTAGGATTTAACTTAAAAGATGGACGGATGAGATTAAATGGAATAAAAAATTCTGAAAATTAGATTGAAAATTGGAATGGCCAAATTTGTAATAACATTGGCTAGAATTGAAATGAAAGGATGGCTATAATTGAAATAAAAATTGAAATTGAATAGGCTAGAATTGGCATGAATTAGAATAATATGGGCTATAATTTAAATGATTTTGAGGAATTTTTTTTAAGAAATGCTATTCAATCAAAATACTACGAATATCATAATATTTTTATATAGTTGAAATCACTTAAATTTTAAAACATTTGAATAAAATAATTATTAATTTAATTTAATTTTTTTTTAAAAAAAATATCTTAATAATATTTATGATAATTTTATAAGACACACATATTAAAATGTACAATTTTTTAGACAAAATCAACTAAAATTTTAAACTCAAAATATATTTTAAAAACACGTATTTAATCGAATAACATTCCAAAAGGGTTATAGGTCGGTCAAAATTGGGTGTCAACAGCAATATATCATCTTATAACTACTTTATGGTTATGTTATTAACTATATATGGTGTGTACAGGAATGATGTGAATCTAGAGGAACAAATTTAATGAAATTGTCCTAATTTTTAGAATTCACAATTTGATTCCTTGTGCATTTTTAGGGGCCCAATTCGACCCCTTATTCATTTCTAAAGCCATATCAAATCCTTTATTCATTCTTAGAGTCCCAATCTGATCGCTTACAATCGAATACTTTATTAATAAGAGAACTTTTCTCTTGACACACAACTTGAATCTTAAAATATTAAGGCAGAACTTTTAAAAGCGAAATAATAACTGAAATATTTAAAAAATTTAATATTTTCGAAACGAAAATAGAAACCTTGTTGCAATGTCATACCCCTCACATCTTAGATGAAACGAAGAGAAAAGAGAATCATATATGAATTTGATGTATTAATACAAATGATCAGAATCTACATATATATAACCTTAACAAAGTTTTAAAAAACATGGCATGTCGGGATCATCAACACCTCCCCATGGAGCCATGCTTTTAATGTTACGCACTTTGGCTGTAATCTCAAGAAGGAATCTCACTGATAATGAGTATCTTGTGAAGTTTCTTTGTGATAATTGTAATGAAACAACGGAAGAACAATGCACATAGGTAGACCAGGAGATGTACCACGAAAACAGAGAGTACAATCACGTCACGATGGTAATTTAATTTATGTTAAATAATGTTTATATTTTTTATTGTTGTTTCGTACATTTTTTTAATTTTCAGTGCCAGGGTTGTGATAGAATTGGAACCATCAAACTTATTTCCAGATCGAGAAGAAAGTTTGTTGCTGCTGATTCAAAAACTTATGTTCCCCACATAATTTTCGAGTGCGATGAGCTGATTTCCCATGAGTATATCCTTAATTGTGGTTTTGGTACTTGACCGGGCAATTCTATAATTTATCATTTTTTTCTCAAAAGCAGAAAATTAATTTTAATGATATTGATATATTTTTTTTATTGTAGAAGCTCGATGATGATTCTGATGAGACTTATGATTGTGAATTAGCATTGTTGTTGAAGTTAACCTTGTTCAGCTAGTTTTGTGGGGAATGTTCACTACTATGGTGATTCCCCACCTATGGTTTGGAATGCAAAGGGGAGTTTTGTGATGGCTAATTACTAGTGTTTTTTTTTCATGTTTAATTTATGTTTAAGGATTATGTAGTTCGCCCGTGTTTAAGTTTCTATATTTGTTTTTAAATTCCCTAATGTTTAAGTGTCTATGTCGCTTTTATGAATTTTGGATCTGTTTAAGTTCTTAATGTTATTTTAAGAAGTTTGTGTTTCCATGAAATTTTTTGGACCCGACTCCCCTCCAGTTCTAATCTCTCCATTTGAATGCCAAATGTGTTACACATGTTAATGTTTTAATTTTTAATATTTTTTTGTAGCAACTTTTATATATAAGTTGCTTTGTGTTTGTCAATTTTATATGTAATAAATAACTTCTTTTACTATGTTATATCTGAAAAAAGTTTCTTAATTAGTTGTTGTTTTCCTTGTCAAAAAAATTTGTTCGTCGCTAATCATTTTCTTTAATAATGGATAATGAATTCTACATGAAAAAGCAAGATCAACATATATATTTTGGCACCTACTATAAATAAAGTTCAAATAAAACAAGTACTAAATATAACATATTTTCTACTAGCCTTTAAAAGTTCAACTAAGGAAAATAATTTGTTGAAGGTAAAAATCTGATTAATTTTAAAAGTTTTTATACATATTATGATTCTCTACATAATATAAATTATAAAGGAAAGAGATTTAAGCAAAATGTTACTAATTGATTTCAAATGTCTAAATATTAGGAAAACTAAATGGCAACTTTGTGTGTGAAATATTCTTTTAAAGGGTAATCATAGTTATATGTACGAACCTACAATAATAGGTTTCAGTTTGTTTAACTAGAATCAAAATTATTTTATTTGATTGCTTGTATCGGAGTAACGTTTATTTCCTTAAGTATTGAAAAGTGTGAAATATGACTATATCAGCATGTGTACCCAATTATCATGTGTCGATTTTTTACATCAAACCAATAAATATAAAAGTGGGGTCTAACTTAGACACCTTTTTTAACTCTTAATTCTTACTCATGGTTGAGTGAAAGACATTTTTACTTTAATTTGTTAATCCTTAAAATTAATTATATTACTATACATATACAAATGGAAGTGACTTTCTGATCCATTAATCTTTGTTTTTCTAACAATCGATTAATTTACATGTTGTCATTATTCAGTGGAAACGGTCTCATTAATTTCTAGATTTGGAACCAAATTTCTCTTGTGGATTTAGAGACTTATATTCCTCTTATGATGTTTGAATGTGACGGAATGGTTCCCGAAGATTACACCTTCAATGGGGGCTGGAAGATTTAAATGGTTAGTTTTATAATTTATATTGTAATTTCATGTCGACCAACATTTAACATACATACATATATGATGATGATTCTATTTGTAGAAGTCTGGTAATTCTATCAAGGTAAACTTGATGGGCATTAAGTTCAAGGAAAGTAAGTTCAAGGAAAGCAAGCAAGAGCTACATAATGTTTATATCATTTATGACATCTTACGTAAGGTTCATAAAAATCATAATTTAAGAGAAGAAGCTCGAACGTGATCTTGTCAAAGAGATGAAGTTCAATTTGGAGATAGCGACCGGATGTGATAATCAGTAAATACAACCACAAAATTAGTTTCAAGAATAATTTGGAGAATTTTGTTAAATCAGTTGATGATTTTTTGCTCCTTTGTGCCGAGAACAACTTGAGGATCGAAACACTCTGCCTCTATGGCCTTGTTCTCTAAAAAATCATTCAAATTCAATGAAGAATTTGAAGTACTATAGCATAACTGATGTTCTTTATGTAGCTAAGATGTTGACTGAATTATCGCTACAGGGATGTAACCTTGAAGTTGATGATAGCACCAACAAATTGCAACAATTAATTAATACATATCGATTAATCAGGAATCTTAGTATAGATGATTGCAAGGGAATCCACAATTTGTGTGTTGCAGGCCTAGTAAATCTGGAGAAATTAGAGTTATTGGATTGTGAAGGACTCGAAATCCTTTGATGCATGATCTTGAAAAATTCGCCTATGATCTAATCGAGACCGGCCCAAAGATAATATCAATAGTGCCATGTACTAAGAGCAAAATGGTCCAGGTATAAATCTTGCATTATATTATTATACACACTACCTTTTTTTTATACATATGACTACAAATTCTCATATCGTAGTTCCTGAGGCAAGCATATATTGCAATTTCCATGATCGTCTCTTAATCATAACACTTTGAATCTATAAATATGACCTACAACAAATTTCGAACCACCTTTACCCACTAAAGTAAAGAGTTCAATCGACTTGTATCAACGGGATTCACTTTAACAATTTCAATTCTATTGTTTGAATGTGTGTAAGATTACATAAGTTGAGCCCCCCTCCTTCGGATATATATCTAGTTTATGTAGTATTATATCTAAGATTTTTCATGCATTTGAAATAACAGGTATTCCATAAGACGATGATAGGTTATAGAAAGAAGCAAAATAGAGAATTACTTAATGAATCGCTGCCTTGGCAGCGATTTTGGTGGAATTTTATTTATATTTTTTTTTATAAATATTATATTTTTTAAAAATCGTATTAAATTATTTTTTTTCACTAACAAGCAGCGAAATTTCCTTCCAATTTTTTTTTTTATTATTCTTCAAACATTCACATGTCATATTAAAAAATAAAATCCAACTCACATGCATGCCTAAAAAATAGATAAAGTTCACGTGTTTCACTTAAAAATTTCTTATAAATTGGTTGAAGTCTCCCTTCAAACTTCAAGTATAATTTTCCAACTCTACTTTCGAACTTTTTCAATTTTTTTCAAAAGTCTTTCCTCTATAAGGTAAGTTTGGATTTTTTTATTTTTAATTAATTAATTTTTAACTTTTATATGGTATTGTGAATATATTCATCTTTAAATAATTATATTAACACTAACACTTATTTTTATATTTTGTATATAGATTTGCATCCGTCAAATATGTACGTACATCCTGGTCCAGTAGAGTATGATGTATTAAAAACTCAAGTTCATCATCGTTCCGAAGGAATTTGAAACGGTAGCTTAAAGGAAGAGAATTCTTGCTTATATACGCATCGCGGTGATGTTGAAATTTGGCAACATATAAAATATCATCCTTTACATCCTCACATTCGTCTGTATTTTAAAAATTGTAGATTTAAAGGAATTCTTGATGTAGGATGTGTGCCGTATGACTCCGGATTAATTTCTGCTTTGATTGAAAGGTGGCGTCCAATAACGCATACCTTTCACATGCGAATTGGCAACGCTACCATAACTTTACAAGATGTAGAAATTTTGTTCGGAATGGTAATAGATGGTAGTCCTATAATTTTAAATGACTCTGATAATTAGATGTTGACTAGTTGACATAATTTTTTTAAAAAAAACAATCAAAAGAATTTTTAAAATAAAAATAAAAATAGGTCAACCAAAATCGCTGCCAAAGCAGCGATTTCTAAAAAAAAAATAAAAAAATCCACAAAATATATAATAATGTTGCAGTGATTTAAAAAAAAAAAATTAACGCCAAAAAAATAAAATAAATTTGCTTTTAAAATAACGCTGCCATAGCAGTGATTTTAAATTTTTTTTAAAAAAAATAACAAAAACGCTGCACGGGAAGCGATTTTCTGAAAAAAGAAAAAAAAATTCCACCAAAATCTCGATTTAAAAATAAAAAGAAATTTTTTTAGAATTAGATGTTGACAGAAATTTCAAAAAAAAAAAATTCTACCAAAATCGTTGCCAATTTCTTTATAAAAAAAAACTAGTTCCACCAAAATCGCTGCCACTTCAAGATATATTTTTTTTATATAAAAAAGCTGCCTAATGGCTGAATATCGCTGCCTTGGCAGCATTTTAGTTAAATTTTTTTTTTTTTTAAATTCGTTTCTCTTCAATTTTTATTTTTTTTTAAATCGTTTTTCTTAATAAAAAAAAAATCGTTTTGAAAACAAGGCAGCGTTTTTATTAAAAAATATTTTTTTTAACAAAAATCGCTGAAAAGGCAACCTAATTCAACACCAATTACAATTCGTGCCTCATTTTGATGATTTCTTCGTCAAGTCCAATTTTTTGGGTGGAATCAGGCTGCCTGTCAGCGATTTTTTTAAAAAAATTGTTCTTTCATAAAACTTTTTAAAAAAAATTAGGAAAAGATTTTTTTTTTAAAAAAAGAAGAAATTTAAGGAAAACGCTGCCTTGGCAGCGATTTTCCAAAAAAAAAAAGATTTTACAAAAAAGCTGCCAATTTTTTTTTTCTATGAAAACGCTGCCATAGTAGCGATATTAGTTGGAGGAAAAAAATTAGAGTTAAATAATTGCTGCTGTGCCAGCGATTTTAGTGAAAAAAAATTGGACAAAAATCGCTGCCCTGGCAGCGATTTTTATTTTTAACGAAGTAAACGGCGTTAATATGTGTCAGAGGGAAATCACTCCGACAGGAGCGATTTTGTCCTTTTGGTTTAAAAAAAATATGAAGTGCCCTTTTAGAATTTTTGGCAATTTTTTTTGCCCTTTTGGCTTTGGACTCGATTTTTGAGCCTGTATTTGGTCTACTACTCTAATTCCTGATTTTCTGCTTATGCATGCAAATATAAAATTTAATTTGTCTTGTTATATTTGTGAAGTGTAGTATTAAAAAAAGTTTGGAGTCAAAAGTGCAATAAAATTGATTAAAATTTGTAAAAGGAGATAAAGTTAATTTCCGAAGCCAAATTTTTTACTTTTCGTAGTTGCACGGTTCCTTTTCCCATAAATTTCAAGGCAAGCATATGAATAAGGAAAGTTAGCTTCGTAAGTACAGGACAATTGACACCTATAAAAAAAATAAGAGACACATGAGCATGACACCTAAAAATAAAGGTCTACCTTCGACCAACTAGTATGCACCATCTTCACAACATAACAATACTCTTTACCTTAATTAGTATACAAATTCATTATGTCCCATCCTCGGAAAACAACAATACTAATATTAATTACGAAGGTGGAAAAAAATGGGGTGGTAATAGTTGGCATGGCCTCCTCATTTTATGACAATTAACTGATGTCGGGAAGGCTTTAGCACTTTTTATTAATGTATATATTTATTGCCGTTAAAAGCTATTTTTGTTGTAGTGTAACCATCCCTTAAGCACATGATATTTGATTAAAAGTTACTCTATTTATTTTTTTATGTCAAATTAATAAATGCATAACATTAGTTTTTTTCATAGAAATTTTTTATTTAATTATAGTTGATTAATATTTATTCTCATCATATTAAAATATACATGTTTTACTTGATCTGGAAAAATAATCTCTGAAAATATATTTTATTTAATTCTCTTAATTATTTAAGTATTGGGCCTGCAGGATAACATCATGTATTTATTTTGGAAAAGTTATAGAAATCCACCTTTTAGTTTACTTATTACCATTATCCCTATAAGTTTTACAAATCTCCAAAATTCCTTATTTTCGCGCATCAGATTAGTGTATCTCGCGCATCAGATTAGTATATCTCGCGCATCAGATAGTGTATCATGTATAAAATGTACATCAGATTAGTGTATCATGTATAAAATGTAATGTATCTTACTTAACGATTAATGTATCTCGCGCATCAAATTAATGTATCAGCGCTTATATTATTGTATCCATTTGAGGGATTTATGTAATTATAAACTTTTAAGAGATAGATTGTAATTTTATCTTAAAAGTATGTGATTTATGTAATTTGCCCATTTATTTTTGAATGGTCCAAGTTCAAGTACCCATCACTCCTCGGCCTCATGACAAGTGTTTGCACGGACTTCCCAATTTTATGGGGGGCATTTTATAAAAATATAATTATCTAACTTATATCATAAAAATAAAGAAAAAGGTATGCTGTAATTGGATCATCTATTCTATCCGCTTAAGTTTTGCTTCTCTAGAGAAGTTGAGAGAATACAACTCAACATTTTTTAAAAACAATTAAATTGAGGGTTCGGAGCATATAATGCGTCTAGCCGGATCGGTTTCGTTATCGCTCCTGTATAGGAGTCGATAAAATTTACATTACAAATGTTTAACCTAAAATATAGTAATTCAATATACAATAGGTATAAAACAATATATAAAATTTTCATATATTTCTTACCAAAATATTTAAAAACTCGATATACTAAACCATACATCCAATATATATATATATGTCTGTGTGTGCGGTGAATTTAGTCAACTCAAGCTATTTAAGTATTCTATGGATGCGAAAATACTAGTACGACATAATGCATAAACATGACCCTTAACTTGGCGTCAGTTGACAACTATGACCTTTAACTTTGTGTGTGCACAAGTAGACATTTAAACTTGTATAAAATTGAGCAAATGGACACATTTGTCCTACATGGCACCTTACATGGCAATTTTGTGTCCTACATGGCGTCCTACGTGTATTGTGCCATGTAGGACACTTGTGTCTACTTTTGTCAATTTTATACAAATTTAAGTGTCTACTTGTGCACATTCAAAGTTGAAGGACATAGTTATTCGCTAAAGTCAAGTTAAGGGTCGTATTCAATCACTCAAAGGAAACAAGAAAACAAAATTTGATAACGTTATAGTGCGAAAAAAAGTAATAGTTATCTTATTATTTCCTCTATTAATATCGTCTTAAAAACAAAACAATTTTCTCTTGCAATATTGTATAGTATGCTAAAAAAATTAAAGCATGCTAAAAAAAAAAGGGAAAAATTCAAAATTAATAGTAACAATATTGTTATGTTTCATCGTTCAAATAAGTAAATTATTTATATAAGGTGATATTTAAATTGAAAATTCAACTTAAGGAAAGAATTTATAGATGGCAAAATATAATTTTGATTAATTTGAAGTTCTATATAGTACAAATATTAAATTAGGAAAGAGATTTAACCAAAATCCTACTTGTTGATTTAAAAGGTCTTAAATATTAGGAAAAATTAAATAACAACTTTGTTCGTGAAAAAATCTTTTAAATGTAAACCTTAAAAATTCCGTATCGACTTCTATGGTAAGTGTGACCAATTAGTCCAAAGAGGCGGTTGAGAAATTATATATAGCATAAAGTTACTTGAGAAATTTGGTTGATAATTATGGCAGAAATTATTGACAGAATATCAGAGTTACCTGTTCACATAATTCATGACATTTTAGGTAGGGCTTGTAAGTACGGGCTCAAAGAAGAAGCTCAAATTTGCATGTTGTCTAAGACATGGAATTCAATTTGGAGAGGCAGACCTGATGTGATAATCTTTCAATCCAACTTTCACAACAAATCCCTGGAGAATTTTGTTCAATTCGTTGACGATTCCTTGCAGCCTCATGTCGAGCAAAACTTAAGAATCGAGACACTCCGCCTTTTGGATCTTTATTCTCCGGAATTGGCTTCTCATATGGATCGCTGGATCGACTTAGCAACTAAACTTAATGTCAGGTTTCTAGAAATTGGCATAGCATGGTCGGGTTCATTGTACTACACCATACCTGATGCTATATATTCAGCAGCTAAGACGTTGACTAAGTTATCTCTATATAAGTGCAATTTTGAAATCAATCATAATAGCACCACCAACAAATTGCAAAAATTGATTGCAACATGTCCATTAATCAGGGATCTCAAGTTAAGTCGTTGCAGGGGGTTGCAGAATAATTTGTATGTATCGGGTCTAGTAAATCTAGAGAATTTGGAGTTAAGAGCATGTGAAAAACTTCACAAGGTCGAAATCCGGGCTCCAAAACTTTGTAAATTTTTACATGTTGGCTCGCCTTTGCACAAACACCGCAAGACACATGAACCAGAATCGTTGCCTTGCACAATTGATATTTTAGATGGTTATAACAGTTTGAAATATCTCCACTTGGAAGATTCCACCATGACCGACCAGGAATTTGAATATCAATTGTCTAAACTCACAGCCCTTGAAGTCTTAATACTCAAAGGATGCTATGTAATGAAAAATATTAATGTTGTGAGTGAAAAGCTTAAGAGATTCTCTTTGTGGGATTGGGGGAATGTGGAGACAGTCAACATGATGTTGGCTCCAAATTTGAAAATGTTCGATTTTGAGGGTTTCAAAATGCCCTTTTCAGACTCAACTATGGATCCTTGTAAATTGGAACGAGCCAACCTCCGATTTTTTCTGATGCCAGAGTTTAGAAATTCTTACATCTTTGGAAATGTGGAAACAAGTTGGTGCAATAATATTCAGGACTTTGTTCAAAAGTTTAACTATTCTAAGGGTCCAATATTTGTAATTATTTGTGAAAAGGTAGGTTTCCCTTCTGTTTGCTCCATTCTGAAGCCTTGATTTTATCATCCACTTGATTAATTTGGGCCTTTGTACAATGTGCAGAATAACAGTATTCTTATCTATGAAGATCCAAGAGAAATTCTTGTTCCACCAACTCGAGAGTTAAAGTTACACATTGAGATTCCTTCAATGTGCCTTGAATCATTTGCATATAATCTGATCAGGAACTTGCACCCCAAGATAGTATCGGTTGTTCCCTGCACTGAAAGTTAAATACTCCAGGTATAAACATAAATTATGTACCAAAAACGACAATGTCAAGTGATTTTCCATAGGATATCTCTCCTGATGTTCAATAACATATTATTCATATACAAACAAAGGCGGGGAAATAGAATGTTGTATCAATAGATTAACCAATTAATATAATATTGCCTTATCTTAGCCCTCCAAGATCAAGTAAAGACCTGCATACAGCAAATACAATATACATGTCATGTCACTCATACTGTAGTCCCCAGCCTATACATATACAAACATGTAACACCAAAACATTAAGTATATATTGTACGACTGTTTCACATTAATTATAAGGATTTGAACATATATATGACATTATATATCTTGTTTACATGTTATAATTTTTCAAAGGAAAGTACGTAATTCGTAGCCCCTTCATTATATTTTGATATGTGTGACAGGTGTTTCATGAGACAACAAAAGAATCCAGAATGAAGCAATACAAGAGACTAAATGAAGTCGGTATTCATAAAGGTGCAGTTGAGAATTATGGTTTCATTAGCTTTATGTACACATTACATACACTAAACTTTATGTATGTTTGGTTTCTTCAGGTATGAATTAGCTAGGCATTATAATAGGTGTAATACCTTCTTTTGTTCCATAACGACTTTAATGAAAAATAGGTGTTAAAAGCCCAAGTCTTGTAATTGGGTCACCTAGCCGAGTTAAGTTGGACTCCGTCCCCCCGCCTGAAGGAAATGAAATTTGCAAACGCGGAGTATCTTGGTGAAGGGACTTCCAAGGATATCGGGCCCTGTGAAGATTAATTAGAAATCCTAGTTACAGCTTACAATTACTACTAATGCAATCTAAGACAGCATTGCTGGGCTTTTTTTCCTGTTTGATTGCATACCTTTGCTTTATTTTATAGTATATATATATATATATATTGCTTATTTTTTGCTTTTGTGGCCAGGAGTCTGAAGAATTAGACCTACTTTTGACTGCCTATGCTTCATTCGGCCAGCCATTGCAAGTATGGAATTATATTTTATAATCAGATGATTTGTTCAAATAGAGCATTTTTTTTCCTGGCAAAGGCATTAAATAATTAATTTATGCCTCTTCTATTCCACTAGATGGTCGGATTTATACAACACGCATAAACATACACACAGGGCCGGCTCTTGCCTATGAATTTTTAGGCCAATGCCTTAGTCCCAAATTTCTATAAAAAAGAAAAAATCATGTTTAATTTTTTCATGAAAAAAATCATGTTTAATTTTTTCATGAAAAAAATTAATTATTTATAATAAAAATTATATATATATATTTATTTTATTTTATTTTATTTTATTTTATTTTTTTCTTCACCAACACTCACATTATTTATCCTTTTTAACTCCTTCTACACTCTATTTCTTCAAATCTTTGATAGTTAGAGTAATATTCTGCCAAAAATATAAATCAATAACCGAAAAGTGTTGAACAAAGTATATTACAAATATTCTTTTATTTCTTCGTAACTTTTCATATTATAGTAAGGTATACCAAGTTATCAACTTTTTTAATCAGATTCTATGATTCTAACTCTTATCTTTATTTAAAATTTATCGACTTATTACTTATAGAACTATATTATTGATTCTTATAATAATTGCCTCAATAAAATGATGTTTTTCAATGTTAAATTGATAAAGTCTTGCTTAAAAATAATAATTAAAAAAAGTATTTGAAAAAATCATTTATAAAAAAAAGATATTAAGGAATAATTTACATCTAAAAATTTAGAAAAATAAATAAATACAGATAAAATTTATTTAAATTTTAGGCCTCTAATTAAAATTTTGCTTTAGTCCTCGAATTATGTTGAGCCGCCCTTGCATACACACAAATAATGCGCCTCTCTTTCTCTCTCTGGAGCACCAAATGCGTTAGATGAGTTTAAGGGAGATCAAGGTTAGTGCGCTATTCATTAGTTGCATTGCATTAAAAGATGCTAGATTTTTTGGTTTTTTCTATAGGCGCAGTGATATAATGTTGTTTTTATCATAAATTCGATATGAAACAAACATATTTTCCTATGAAAGTTACCGTTGAAATATCTAAAAATGTGAAATTTGGCTTAGCGACGACATAGGCCTTAGTCCTAATTGAGGAGTGGTCGTCCTATCATGGAATTTGACAATATAATTCAAAATTAAAAATTTATATTTTGTTGGAATTTGAGATGTTGGTGAAGAATGACTTGATGTAATTTTCTCATTCACTCTCATAAGATCTAAAGAATAAAAAAGGAAAAAAAGAATGATAAAAAGATCTAAAAAAGGAAAAAAGAATGTCAGCCGGCTGCACTTTTATCGTTTTGGTTTCATCCCTAAATATCAATTTTATTGCCTTTTGATTCCAAACTCTTTTTAATACTACACTTCACCATTAACAACACAAATTAATTTTTACATTTGCATGCATAAGCTGAAAATCAGGAATTAGAGTAGTAGACCAAATAGAGGCTCAAAAAATCACTGCCAGTGATTCTTTATTTTTTAAAATGACAAACAATTTGACAAATTTCGAAATGGATAATAGTACATGAATGAAATAACACATATAAGACATAAATTGAATCTAAGAGAATAGAGACTATTCATCACATTAAAACATAAAATTGGTAATCCGCTTAATTAGGGGTGTGGATTTCAGCCAAGAGTAAAAAGGAGTCGTTCCATCATCCTCAGCTGCGTCTTTGTCTTTGTGATTAATGACTTCATTTAGTAATTCTTTATTTTGCTTCTTTCTGTATCTCATTATCGTCTCATGAAATACCTGTTATTATTTCAAATGCATAAAAATCTTAGATATAATACTACATAAACAAGATATATGTCCAAAGGAGGGAGGGCTCAACTTATGTAATCGTACACACATTCAAACAATAGAATTGAAACTCTTAAAGTGAATCCCTTTTGATACAAGTCGAACTCTTACTTTAGTGGGAAAAGGTGGTTCGAAATCTGTTGTAAGTCATATTTATAGGTTCAGATGGAAATTGCAATATGCTTTCCTCGGGAAATAACATATGAGAATTTAAGATACCATCTCTGTCCATATTTAATTGTCATAATTTCCTTTTTTTTAGAGTCAAACTATAAAAACTTTGACTAATATTTTACGATATATTTTTTCATCATAGTGATATGCAAAAAATTGTAATTTATAGTACTTTTCGTATAGTTTTTGAATATCTAAAAAAAATTAAAATATTGAATTAATGTAATCTAATTTAGCTTTGAAAATTAGTCAAAATTAACTTTCAAAAAGCGCAACATGACAACTAAAAGTGGACGGAGGAAGTAATATGTATAATAATATAATTCAAAATTTATACCTGGACCATTTTGCTCTCAGTACATGGCACTATTGATATGATCTTTGGGTCGGACTCGATTAGATCATAGGCGAAATTTTCAAGATACATCATTGGTATTAATGCATAATTCTATTTCTCTAGTTGGTGGAATAATGATTTCGCTTGGGTCTTCATAAATAAGAATACTTTCATACTGCATATACACACATACACCGAAATTAACTAAGTTCAATTAAACCAATTCAAAAATCAAGTAAAACAATAAAATTGAATATATGAAAAGCAATTTACATAGAGATATGAATCAGAAAAGAAAAAGAAATACCTGTCTACAAAGGATTACTAATACCAAGCCCTTGGAATAGTCAAGCTTTTGAACAAAGTCTTGAAGATTGTTATACCAAATTGTGTTCACATTTCCATATACAATATCTGGATCCACATATGATCCACGTTTATAAAAAAAGATATTGGCTTGTTTCAAGTTAGAAGTAACCATAGTTGAGAAAGGCATACACATTTTGCCACTTTTAAAATCGAACTCCCTCAAATTTGGAGTCAACAAGTCGACTTGCTCCAGATTCCTCCAATAACACAAGGTGAATCTCTTAAGTTTGTGACTCACAATTTTTATTTTCTTGATTTCATAGCATCTTGTGAGTTCTAATACTTCAATGGATGAAAACTTGGATAATATATATTCAAACTCCTGATCGGTCATGGTGGCAGCTTCCAATTTGAGAATTTGTAGCGTCTTATAACCATCTAAAATATTAATTGTACAAGGAAGGGGTTGTACTTCACGTGTCTTTTGGTACTTGGATAGAGGCGCACCTTTAAATGCAAATACCTGAAGATTTGGAGCCTGGATTTCCATCTTTTTGAGTCCTTCACAATCCAATAACTCTAATTTCTCCAGATTTACTAGGCCTGCAACACACAAATTGTGGATTCCCTTGCAATCATCTATACTAAGATTCCTGATTAATCGACATGTATTAATTAATTGTTGCAATTTGTTGGTGCTATCATCAACTTCAAGGTTACATCCGTGTAGCGATAATTCAGTCAGCATCTTAGCTGCGCGAAGAGCATCAGGTATGCTATAGTACTTCAAATTCTTCATTGAATTTGAATAAATATCTAGAGATGTGACATTATGCTTAATTGCCAAGTTCAACCAACGATCAATATGAGAAGTTAATCCTGGATGAACAAGGCCATAGAGGCAGAGTGTTTCAATTCTCAAGTTGTGCTCGGCATAAGGGAGCAAAGAATCATCAACGGATTTAACAAAATTCTCCAAATTATTCTTCAAACTTTTATGGTTGTATTTACTGATTATCACATCCGGTCGCGATCTCCAAATTGAACTCCATCTCTTTGACAAGATACACGTTTGAGCTTCTTCTCTTAAATTATGATTTTTACCAACCTTTCGTAAGATGTCATAAATTATGTGTGCAGGCAAGTCTGATATTCTATCAATTATTTCCGCCATGATTGTGAGCAAAAATTTTCTCTTGCCTTTGTATAAAGAAAGGAAAGTTAGTATATAATGAATATATATAAAATTCTGATTCCTCGTTGGACTTGGGGAAATTAAACTTTCTTTCCTTTCAGGACATGAAATTATATAAAATTCTAATTTCCTTCTTGCACTCCAGTTTTTAAAGGATTCGACACAAAGTTTGCATTTAATTTTCCTAATATTAATACTTCTTTCCTTATTAGGAGATGAAGATTTCCGAAACCAATTTTTTTACTTTTCCTAGTTCCTTTTTTCCAAAAAATTTAAGGCAAGCATATGAATAAGGAAAGTTAAATTCGCAAGTACGGGACAATTGACACCTATAAAATGTTCTTCCAATTTTGTTTTTTAAGATTCTTTCCTAGAATAAGAGACACATGAATATGACACCTAAATATAAAGGTCTACCTTCGACCCACTCGTATGCACCATCTTCACAACATAACAATACTTTTTACAAAATTCATTATGTAGCATCCTGGAAAACAATAATACTAATATTAATTACGAAGGTTGGAAAAAAATGGAGTGATAATAGTTGGCATGACCTCTTCATACGATGACAATTAAGTAATGTCTGTAAGGCTTTAGCACTCTTTACTAATATATATATATATATATATACTTATTGCCGTTAAAAGTTATTTCTGTTATAATGTTACCATACCTTAAGGCTTAAGCACATGATATTTGATTAAAAGTTACTCTATTAGTTTTTTTAGTCAAATTAATAAATGCATAACATTAATTTTTTTCGTAGAAATATTTTATTTAATTATAGTTAATTAATATTTATTCTCATCATATTAAAATATATGTTTTACTTGATCTGGAAAAAAATCTTTGATATTTTATTTAATTATTTAAGTATTGGGCCTGCAGGATAACATCATGTATACATTTATTTTTGAATGGTCCAAGTTCAAGTCTATAGTGACCCATCGCTCCTCGGCCTCATGACAAGTTTTTGCTCGGACTTCCCAATTTTATGGGGGCATTTTACAAAAATATAATTATCTAATTTATATCATAAAAAAATAGGGAAAAATTACATGAATTGGTACATTTTAATAAATAATTATAGATTTTAGCGATATTTTTTATTCATTACCATTTATAGCAATATATAACAATACTATGTTAAATCACCAATATGTATTAAAAGTGAATTATGTATGCAATATATATGTATTATAACTGTTTTTTTAAAATATATTATGCTTGTATGGTAAGAAATTGATACATTGAATTATAAGTGTATTAAAATGTGTGATAAATGAATTATCCATCAATAAAACTTGTATTATATGTGAATAATAAATTGTTCTTTATAATATGTATTAAATTGTATTAAAAATGTATTAAAAATGATCAAGTGAAAAAAAAAATGTTATTGCTATAAATAATAAATATTTTCTTAATATAGTATATTTATGTAAGTTTCCCAAAATATAGTCCATTTTAATAGTATGGGTGTTGTCGTACCACAAGGCAAGACCATGGATGTAATGAAAAAAAAGAAGCTAAGGTATGTTGTAATTGGATCATCCATTGTATCCACTTGAGTTTTGTTTCTCTAGAGAAGTTGAGAGAACACCACTCAACATTTTTGGAAAACAACCAAATTGAGGGTTTAGGAGCATATAAGTGGAGCGTTTTCTATAATGACTATGCGTCTATTCAAATTGGCTTCGCTATTGCTCATGTGTAGGAGTTGATAAAATTTATATTACAAATGTTTAACCTAAAATATAATTCGATAAACAATAATATAGATTAGGTATAACACAATATATAAATTTTTCATATAGTTTCTTATCAAAAAAAATTAAAAACTTGATATACTACATTATACCTCCAATATATATTATTATACAAAGTTATAAGAGGTATTTATACAGCCATATACAATAACATATTATTTTTATTAGACAAATCAAAATATCGTCAAACTTTATAGGCTGATATTTCTCAAACTGCAAGACAAAATCTTTTGCAAATTTGTGGAGAGGTAGATTCAATGATGATCTATCACCCCCAATAGATGATACATCATGAATCACAATATAATTTGATTGGAAATATTTTGAAACTTGTTGACACTTTAATCTTGGAATATTGCTCCAGTGATTACGTTTGTAATTTGCAATTTCCCTAAGTTATGAATGAAATTTTGAGATGATTCCTGTTGTATTGGATTTGTATGATCAAGATGTATCATTTGTCCTGAAGGTGAAGGTCAGGAGGGGGGTTGTGGCCATAACAGTCCTCTATGGCCCTTGAGTTCCTCCTTTGGATTTTAGGTAAGCATTGAAAATCTTGGCTAAATTATGTAAAGAAACTTTATATGAACCATACAAAGTGTAATTGTGTCTTTTAAATTTTTTCTCTTAAATTAATAGTATTTTATTTTATTTTGTTGCTCTTTAATAATGATTTAATTTTGCGCTGCAAACCTTTCGAGAGAATGTGTACCCCGGGGCATAAGTTTAGTACTACTATATTGGCAACCCAAATCTTTAAAATAGTTCCAACTCGGATGTATTAGTATTATTGGATTATTTATGATTTGGTGTTTAGTGATAGTTCTATATTTACCCATGTTTATTCATGTATTGTTGATGTAATGATTAGTTATGTATTAGTTATACATCATTTGATATAATATTGAATAAAGTGTATAACAAAAAACTAAAAATTCTATCAAACAAAGGATTAAATAATAGGAAGAGGGCACAACTATCCCTAGACTATGATCGAAATCCCAACACATCTTAATTAAACTAAGGTCCTATTATTTCTAAATTCCCTTTATATAGAGTATAGACTATGACCGAAATCCCAGGTACAAAATTCCCTTTATATAGGCGTGAACTAGGGTTTATGGTTGAGTAGCCTCCAAGAATTTTAATAGAAACTGAATACACCTTCTAGAGTCCCAATTCGAATTGAGCACGTCTTGTAGAGTCCCACAAAATTTCAATGTCTACATTGTGTATTTAAATATTTTTTTATTAAATACTTACTTTGTTTGAACATGCTAAATTAATTAGCGGATCAAATTAGATTGAGTTAATAAAATACACCAATTATTATTTTATAAATTGATATATTTTGTCATCCCTATTCCCTAGGTAAGAGTTGAAAGTGCATGTGTGGGTGCATGCGCAAAACATTTATTTTATATTTAGAAATAATTTGAGACATCTTCTTTGACGTTTTGACTTATAACTTATTTTATTTTATGTGTTAAATATACCTCTCTTCTTTGATAAAATAGGTGTAACAAAACTCTTTTCCACGTCAATTTTTTAGTCTCTTTCTTGTTCGTTTTCCCAGAAAGTAAAGCAAAAATACAAAATTAATTAACAAGATGCTAGATGAAAGTTACATATTTGGTACACGTCAATTTTTAGTCTCTTTCTTGTTCGTTTTCCTATAAAGTAAAATTAAAATAAAAATGCAATATTAATCAACAAGATAGATGTTAGATAAAAGTACGATATTTAGTACAAAGTTACCGTTTGATGCTCTATTACACCTTTTCATCATCATCATCATATATCTTCTAAAAATTTATGGTGAATTTATTAGTCAAGTCAAGCTATGTAAGTAATTCTATGGATGAAAAAAATACTAATATTGTATAGTTCAGTTTACGTTTCTTGTATTCAATCACTCAAAGGAAACAAGAAAACAAATTTGATAACAGTATAGTGAGAAAAAGAGTACTTATCTTATTATTTCCTCTATTAATATAGTCTTAAAAACAAAACAACTTTCTTTTGCAATATTGTAAAGTTACACTGCAATATCATGATCAGTTTTATTTCAATTATTAAATTAAATATTATCAATCTTTCCTAATGGAAAAATTTAGAAGGAAAAAATAAAAACAAACAGCATAAGTTAACTTATTATATCTTTCTAACCAAAAAAGAAGAAGAAGTTAACTTATATTTTTTAAAAAGAAGACATAGAAGTTAAGTTGGACACAAAATGGGTAAATTTGTCTATTATTCAGATTATATAGAGAAATAGTTTTGTTACATTTATTATTAAAATAAATAAATATATATATATAAAGCTAGGGGCGGAATCAGGAAATTTATAAAGGGTGTTCAGAAATAGCACAACAAAAGCTCTTTTCAAAAAGTAAAATTAGTGAGATTCAAACACACGAGCACAACCTCATTTCAAGCATCTGAAACCACTGGGCTACAACAGCTTGTTGTGTTAAGGGTGTCTAAAGTATGTTATTTAATCATTTTACGTGTATTTAAAGTATTTTTTCGACAAATTAGACACCCTTACCACCATGTAGCTATGCCACTGTATAATGCTCATCACTTAAATTTCCTATGTTTATTAATCGGCAATGCTTATTACTTTAATTAGAGAAAAATAATTATTAATAAGAGCAAATGAAAAGAATGTACGTACTCAATTATATTTTAATTTTATAAAATGAAAATTATTTTTAAATCATACATTTTTTTAGCAAGGACGACAAAGAAAGTGGTCCGGAGGTAGTAATAAATTCATAAATATTTTAAAAAATGACTAGTTAATTATGAATATAAAAATAAAATAAATCATGAAAATAGACAATTCAAAATATTAAGAAAATTAAAAAGAGAAGTCTATACATGCACCATTATCCTAAGACATTTCTTTCATGGCTTCTATATATAAGCATACATTACCACCTATACTCTTCACACAACAGCCTATTCTCTTTACAAAACAATTTGAAAGTTAAAACTTGAGTTTGAAGATGAGATTCCTTCTTGAGATTACAGCCGAAGTGTGTAACATTAAAAGCATGGCGCCATGGGCAGGTGTTGACGATCCCAACATGCCATATTTTTTTAAGGTTCAATATTTTAAGTTTGTATATATGTAGATTCTGATCATTTGGATTAATACATCAATTATTATATAATTCTCTTTTTCCCCTTCGTTTCAGCTAAAGATGTGAGAGATGTGGCGCTGCAACAAAGGAACAGTGTGTCTATATGAATGTATATGTTTACCATAATGGCAACCGATTCAACCATATTATAAAGGTAAAATAATACTCACAAAATTAATTGTATTACTTAGAAACTTTTCGATCCAGTAATCTTTGTTTTTCTAATGATTGATCAATTTACATGTTGTCATTATTCAGTGCAAAGAGTGTAAGCGAGTAGGAACGGTCGAATTAATTTCTGGCTTTGGAACCAAATTCACTATTGCGGATTCAGGGACTTATGTTCCTCTTATGATGTTTGAATGTGACGGAATGGTTCCCGAAGATTACGCCTTCAACGGGGGATGGAAGCTTAAAATGGTTAGCTTTATATATAATTTATATTTTAATTCCATGTCGATCAATATTTAACATTACATATATGATGATGATTCTATTTAGGGGTCTCGTAAGGCTATCGAGGTAAACTTAGTGGACAATAAGTTCTATGGAAGCCAGCAAGAGTATGGTGATCTGCAGCCTATGGTGAACAACATCAAGGGAAGATTTACCCTTCAACCATGAGATGCCACAATGTTTTAATCTAAGTGTGTTTAAAGTTAAATAAAACTTGTACACTGTGCGAGTTAGTGAATATTAATTAGTAGTTACTTGTTGTGTGTCTAGGTTTATTTCAATCATGTTTTAATTTTTTATTGTGTTTGGTAGCAACTTCTATATATAAGTTGCTTTGTGTTTGTCAATTTTATTTGTAATAAATAACTTCTTTTATTGTGTTATATATGAAAGAAGTTTCTTAATTAGTTGTTGTTTTCCTTGTTAATAATTTTTTTCGTTACTAATTCACTTGTTTAAAGATAATAGATAATGAATTCCACATGAAAAAGCAAGATCAACATATATATTTCGACACCTACTATAAATAAAGTTCAAATAAAAAACAAGTACAAAATATAACTTGCTTTCTACTAGCCTCTAAGATGCCGATGCCTCGGAATAGGTCTTTAACTGACCATATATAAAAGTTCAACTTAAGAAAATTTGTTGAAGGTAAAATCTTGATTAATTAAAGTTCTATACATATTAGGATTCCCTACATAATATAAATAATAAATGAAAGAGATTTAAGCAAAATTTTACTAATTGATTTCAAATGTCTAAATATTAGGAAAACTAAATGGCAACTTTGTGTGTGAATTTTTTTTTTAAGGGTAAATCTTAGTTATATATACGAACCTACAATAATAGGTTTCAATTTGTTTAACTAGAATAAAAATTATTTCATTTGATTGCTTGTATCTGAGTAATGTTTATTTCCTAAAGTATTGAAGAATCTGAAATATGACTATATGAGCATATGCATGGGTATCATTTATCAATTGTCATCTATAAATGCATTAAGTGGTTGCGTCATATGTTTATTTAGCGGTTAAATATAATTAAGATAGTATTTATTTGTACTCAATGTTTACATTAAATTATATTCTAGCAACTAATCATGATTACGTAATTTTAATAAGGTAAGAATGTATTAAGGGGACGTTTGGTTACTGGCAAGAGTTATGCATGTATTAGTTATGTAGGTATTAGTTATGTAGGTATTAGTTATGCAAGTATTAGTTATACAGATATTATGTATTAGTTATGTAAGTATTAGTTATGCAGGTATTAGTTATGTAGGTATTCGTTATATAGGTATTAGTTATGTAGGTATTAATTATACAAATATTAGTTATGTAGATATTATTTGTATAGGATTTAGTTATATAGAAATTATAAAACATAAATTATTACTTATTGACTATTTAATTTATTGTAAATTAATGTACTTTTTTTAAAGTCAAAAATTATAAACATACTAATAAACAAGCCGTATTCAAAATAAATAAAATGCAACAGTCCCTCTGTGGCGTGGGGGGCGGGGGTCGCAAACCCACAAACTATAAACGATGCACGCAAATAATAAAATGCAACAGCTCCGGGCGTGCGGGGCGGGGCGGGGTTTTTGGTTTCGGAGGCGGTTGGGTGGTGGGGGTGGGTTTGGAATTGGGTGGGGGGGCATAAATGATGAAACTGCAAAAAAAAATTGAGTTGATATAGACCAAGTCCTTTTTAAAAAAAAATAA
>JAJOOR010025385.1:0-14778 GCA_036250505.1 Solanum acaule | reverse complement strand
ACATTTGTAACAAGCTAGGTACATGAATTGTATGCACTAGCTTGAGGGGGAGTGTTAGAATATGAATAGGTTTATACAATCCTATTAGAATAGGAATAGGTTTATACAATCCTATAAGAATAGGAATAGGTTTATACAATCCTATTAGAATAGGTATAGGAATAGAAATAGAAATAGGAATACTAAATAGTATCCTACTTGGTAAATGATTGTATTCTAGGGTCTATAAATAGGGTCTCAATGTAATAACGTAGACACAACAACAATTCAATAATATTCTTTTCCTATATTTCTCACAAAATATATATTTCACATTGGACAAATTGTTGTTTATTTGTATTTCCTATTATTTGGGACTTGGGTATTAACTAAATTTTAGCTATTATATCTTTCTTTATTTGACCTAGACAGGAACTCCTAACATTTAGGAATTCAAGATTGAACTTTTTCTCAAAAGAACCTTAATGATAGAAGTGACAAGTGTCTTCAGTAAATCATTTCTGACTGTGGGCCAACACTTTTGAAAGAACAGCATGTTTGAGTCATCTCGGTCAGGGGCTTTGTTACAAAGGAGTTGCTTTAAAGCAAATAAAACATCATTCTTAGGAAGGCGTTTGCATTCAGTTTCTTTCACCTTCTGTTAGCACCACCAACTTGTATCCTTTCCATTTTGGTCCCCATTCTTCATCTTCCATGAAATAATTTTTCATAGAAGCTCAATAAATGTTCCTAATCAGCTTTGCATCTTCTATTGACTTTCCATCCACTTCAAATTTGTCAACGTTATTATATCTTTTGTGAGCATTGGCCATCTTGTGAAAGAACTTAGTATTCTTATCACCATCTTTTATCCAAACACATTTAGACTTCTGTCTCCATGATATCTCCTCCGTTCAAGCAAATAACTCCAGTTCCTTGAAAGGGGGTTCTTTCCCAGATTTATTACCAGATTGCACTTCATCTACTGAAGAATGATCCAGTTCCTCAAGTTTAAGCACGATACTCATCTTATTTTTCATCCAGCTTAGCATAGACCTCTCTGTTCCAATTTTAATGTCGCTCTTGAGGAATTTCAGCTTCTTGGCAAGTATTGAGTCTCGCCTGCTCTGAATCTCATCAGAATTCCACCATTAGTCTACCATTTTCAGAGAAATCTATCCAGATGATCAAGACCAGTTGCTCAAGGAAAACATGAAAATATCTGACATGTAATGACCCGTAAAATTCAAAGTACCCTTATCCAGAATTACAAAAATATGTGGACGTAGTAATCAGCCATCAGCCAATATGAATAGACAAATTCAGAATCACTAGCTACAAAAAAGAAGTCAAAGAAAATACAAAACTCTACAATACTCAGTAGATTGTGCTTGTTAAAACTTTGAAGGATGGTAAAGAAGAGTGTGGATGCTCAACAGCAACAACAAACCCAGTCTGGGGAGGGTAGTGAGTACTTTGACCTTACCCCTACCTTGAGAAGGTAGGGAGGCTGTTTCGGATAGACCCTCGTCTCAAAACAGATGAAAAGGACAACAGTAGCAACAGTTTGGGTGTACTGTAAAAGAATTCCAGTAGAGTTCAGAAAACAGAAATCTGACAGTGGTGAGAAACTGAATGAGGAGAGTGGCAGTGCCATCAGATAGAGAATTTGCAAGTTGACGTGTTTTAATGGAGTCAAGTATGGAATGAAGAAACTTCCTTGCGATGTCAAATCATCTGACAAGATGAAAGAGGATAGACTGGGGAGGCTGATGGAGGCCTCATTTCTACAGAGGTAAATTGTCATGCTTTTAGTACTGGTGATCTGTTAGTAGATCTGACAATTTACTTTCTACAGTTCATTGTCATACTTTTAGTATTGGAAAGAGAGAAATTAGAGGTGTTCTGAAGACCAGCAGAATGAACTTCAGAGTTTCAAGATGAATTGTCTAGCTTTGTTTTATTTTTGGTGTAAACAGAATTTTAGTTCAAGCAGAAGATAATCTTGGATGTTTTAGATTACTTGTAAGAAATAGAGGTGGGGGCAATATGATTACTATGCAATACCTTTTGAAGGGGAACTACATATTTTGGATGTAGTATACCAGTGATTATAGCTTACTGTTACTATCCTAAAAAAAAGTATTGGTGATTGTTTTTGGTGCATACCATAGAACATCCAATGATGAGCACCTGTCACCATCAGTCACTAGGTGCATCATGCTATATCATGTGGTTGAGACCACAACTTGTCCAATTAGTGAGGGAAATATAAACAAGTGTAAGTGAAGAGGAATATAAGTAAGCACCATAAGTTACAACCTATTAATAGATAAATGTTCATTCCTAGGCTCTTTCATCATCACCCAAGCAAAATGATTTAGATGTTCCAAACATAAAAATTTCTAAGTGAAAAGCCTAATGATGTCGTTGACTCATCATAAAATACTGGTGAGGACTTCTAGTAAAAAACTATGTTCACCAGACAGAGTGAAAAGTCATAATGAATGGAAAAAACACTCTCACTTCTATTTGGTTAATCGATAGAACAGGAAAGAGATATAGAGTACACACAACCATCTGTTCCACTGTAGGAAATATAAATATTTAACAAGGTTATTAATGTACATATAGTAGCTGAAGTCCTACCTCAAAATGTGTCTCTCCGCACAAACATGAAATTGTGACCATTACCGGGCAGGGTGCACAAGAGCCTCTGCAGTAACCACAGGAAATTGGTCATATTTTGTTCAAATACGGATGCAGGCATACAAGATCAGCGACTGTCACAGTCATCCAAATATCCAATATAAAACAACTAGAGTGCTAAGCTCATAGGACTTTTTTTTTCTTAGCAAATCAATGCTAAAGTAACACAACTTTAAATTACAAGCGACCAACATGTATAAATTGTTACTTTTCCTATATATCATCAAGTGTTTTGTTATTGATGCATTTGTCGGGAACAAATTACAGGCGCGAGAATTAATATGACAGATAATGATTAATATTTTCTGAATTAATTTGTTAGTCGAATAGAACTTCCCTGAGTGGATTAGGATTCTTATTATTTCAGTTTTATCGGACTTCTTTTATTTCTAATTTATAAGGAGATCTTGCTACTGACCTCTATTTAAGAGAGTTGACACTATTAAAAAAACAAGTTGATCTTATCAAGTTACAGAGATTCAAAATTCCCAAGTCTACAATTCCCTGAATGAATTGCAAAATTCAGCAATCATAGGCAGGTCAAGGAACAAAAGCAAGGGCTTAATCCTCAGTGTTGGGCCTCACTTTCTCGTTAATCATCCAGCGATTCGATCCAAACTAGGGACCTTGAAAAATTGGTGCCAGAGCTTGTCACCATGGATGAAAATACTATAGAAGCAACGTCGCGAAGTCTGTTACAGGAAGCCCAAACTCAAACCAAAGCAAAAGTAGAAGCTTCAGAAGCAAGGATGGACGCCAAATTCCAGTAACTATCGCAACAAATTGAAAACTTTATCCGCACCACGGCATGTGCGAAGGGACTTGAAGTTGGAGACAATAGCGTTGTTTCTGTCCAACGAACCAGCAAGGCAGGAAGAAACAACAGTAATAACTTTGGTAGCAATGACAAATATGGAGGAAGAGGTATCGTTCCCAGATAACACTAAATTAGACTTTCCTACTTATGATGGAAGTGAAGATCCTCTTATTTGGTTTCACCATTGTGAGAAATTCTTCACTAACCAGCATATAACCAACCAAGAAAAATAGATTTAGCTGCTTTTCACATGGTAGGGGAGGCACAATTGTGGGTTTATCAACTGGAACAGGAGGAACCCAATTTAACATGGGATGTCTTCAAAGAATTTTGTACTCTTCGTTTTGATCTACCAATGAAAAGCAATCTATTAGGAGAATTGATCAACTTGAAACAAACTAGTGTTGTTGAAGATTACCAGAGGAACTTCCAAAAACTGTAGGCTCGTGCATCATTTGTATATTTAGACCAACAAGTAAATATGTTTACAACAAGGTTAGTTGATTTGATTTGTCTCGATGTTGTATTGCGCAACCCATCTAACCTAGTACAAGCAATGAGTTTGGCGAGAGCATTTGACAAGAAGATACATATTTCTACTAGCACACGAAGGGTCTATAGTTCAACCTCAAACATTAGTCCAAGGGTTGTCGCTACAGCAGTAACTCTGAGTGCTAAGGTAGCTGCTTCTAATCATTTTGTGAAAAAGCTGACTCGCACTGAGATGGCTGCCCGACGTGCAAAGGAGTTGTGCTACAATTGTGATGATCCCTATGTTCAAGGTAATCGGTGCAAAAAGTTATTTTGGCTGGAAATAGAGGGTGGGGAATCTGAAGAGTACCAACGGATAGTGGAGAGCCTGCCATCTCAGTTCATGCTATCACAGGCAAACAACATGCAAATATTATGCAATAGCAAGTTGTACTTGATAAGAAGTTGTTAGTTAGCTTAGTGGATTCGGGCATTACACACAATCTTATTAGCTCAACGGCCGCTCGACTTTAGACTTGCCTATCCAACATCGAAGAAATATCTATGCATCAGTGGCAAATTGTGAGAAGATTTCCAGTTTGGGCATTTGCACAACAATGCAATTTTGTGTAGTCTATGTTGATTTATATGTGATTACTTTGGACGGTTTTGATATAGTCCTAAGTAGTGGTTGAAAACACTTGGGCTTATTATGTGGGATTTTGCATTATTGACCATGAGCTTTCAAGTAAAAGGGAAGCAGATCATTTTACATGGACAACAACAACTATATCAGCCGCACAACATCTTTTGCGGGATTCTAAGCAAGGTGAGCTCGAGAAGGTATTAGCCGAATTCAATAACCTATTACAAGAACTTGTAGGTCTGCCTCCTCCATTGCATTCCTGCGGCCATCGCACTACCAGGAACTGGTTCGGTGGAAGTTCAGCCCTATAGATACCCCCTCAGTATCAAATAAATGAGATTGAGAAACAATGTGATCAAATGCTTCAGGCTTCAGCAAGGCATTATTCGACCCAGTCATTCTCCATTCTCATCACTTGTACTACTAGTTCGGAAACATGATGAAACATTGTGCTTTAGTGTGGATTATAGGGAGCTAAATGCCAATATAATAAAAGACAAATTCCCTATTCCACTAGTGGAGGAATTAATTGAGAATTGTATGGAACACAATTTTTCACCAAGCTTGATCTCCGCTCTGGTTATCACTAAGTCAGCATGGAATCTACGGATGTTGAGAAGACAACTTTCAGAACACATCATGGACATTAAGAGTTCCTTGTCATGCCATTCAAATTGACTAATGCTCCTTCTACCTTTCAAGCATTGATGAATGAGGTATTCCAAAAGTACCTACATCAATTTGTACTAGTATTTTTTATGACATCCTTGTATAGCAAGACTTGGAAGGATCATTTTTCACACATGTCAATCATCTTTGAGTTGATGCAAGCTTATTGCCTTTATTTTAAAAAAATCCAAACGTTCCTTTGACAAAAACCAAGTAGCTTAGCCACATAGTCTCAAACATAGGTGTGTCCACTGATGTTAGCAAAATTGACGCCGTGGTGGACTGGCCTCAACCGCAATCAACAACAACGTCATGTGGATTCTTAGGATTGACAGGATATAGCCGTACATTATCCAGGATTATGATATGATTGTTGCCCTTAACAAGTATGCTTAAGCCAAGTTCTTTTAAGTGGAATGATGATGCACTTGCTTCTTTTGAAGCTCTTAAAAAGGCATTAGTTGTTGCCCCGTGTTACAGTTACCAAACTTTGAAGAAGAATTTGTTTTTGAGTGTGATGTTTCAGGTGTTGGAATAGGAGCAATCCTTCAACAACAAGGACATCCAATTGCTTTTTTACTCGTAAGCTAGCTGACCGACACTTGAAACTTCCAACAAAGGTCTTTCAACATTGGAGGCCTTATCTCTTCTTTTTTGATGAAGTGAGATTTCATTAAGGCATCCAGAAGAGATGCCAAGTGCAATAGTGCCAGTGAGGCAGTGACCCCAAAAGAGAAGATTCCAAAGGAGCTTAAAAATCTGGAACCAAGCAGCAATTTCATCAGTTTTGGAACAAGAAGTAGAGGGGGATGTTTCGTGAATATTTCCAATGAAGGTTAACATAGTGTCATGGAATGTAAGAGGCCTCAATGATCCTGGGAAGAGGTTGTTGATCAAGAACATGTTACATAAATGGAGAGCAGATGTATACTGTTTTCAGGAATCAAAAATAAGAGGTGACATAAGGGAGACAATCAAAGAGCTATGGGCCAACAAGAGGTTGAAATAGCACAATTGGAAGCCAGAGGCACTAAAGGAGGCATTATCAGCAGTATATGGGAGGGAGAAGTCTGTGAGGTAGGGGCTTATTGCATTACTGTTAGATTCCTAGGCAAAACTCAGGATTTTAGCTGGCACCTATCAGGTGTTTATGCCCCAAACAACAGAGAGGAAAGGGAAGAGGTATGGTGGGAGTTGGGAGCAGTAAGGAGCCTATTTAATGGTCCTTGGGTGATTGCTGGAGACTTTAATGTCATAAGGTTCCCTTCTAAGAAAAAGAACTGCACCACAACGACTAAAGCCATGGAAGATTTCTCAGACTTCATTGAAGATATGGAACTAGAAGATCCACCACTTACAGGGGGTACCTTTACATGGAGAAAAGCAGACAAGCATGGCATAGCAGCAAGACTGGATAGGTTCCTATTCTCAGAAGAATGGGAAGTATCCTCCAAGAAAATCAAGCAAACTATTATGCCTAGAATCACTTCTGATCATAATCCGTTGCTACTAGAATGTGGAAACTGGAGAGGTCACTATCCTATTTTGAATTCGAAAATTGGTGGTTGCAAACTGAGAAATTCAATGAAAGTTAAGGGGTGGTGGAATTCTGAATCTTATACTAGAAGACCAGATTACATTCTAGTTTGCAAGCTGAAAGCCCTCAAAGTGAAGTTGAAAGAATGGAGCATAACTGTTCAAGGCAACCTAGGTCTACAGAAACAAAGCATTTTAAATCAACTTTCTGATTTTGTTGTGACCCAGGATCAAAGATGCTTGTTTGATGATGAGTCTTTTCTGAGAGTTGTACTAATAGTAGAATTGGAGGAGGTGGAAAAAAGGGAGGAAGCGGCATGGAGGCAAAGGGAGAGGGATAAAAACGCAAAGTTTTTTCACAGAACAGAAAATTGTCACAAAAGATACAACAACATTGATAGCTTTTTGATCGACGGGGCAATTGTATCTGAGCCAGCAGTGATCACTGATCAGGGAGGAGATCATAGATTTCTTCCAAAACCTTTATAGAGAAAATGAACACTGGAGACCTCAGTTCAATCCCAGAGATCAAGCTATGTTGAATGAGGAAGATAACTTATTGTTGCAAAATCAATTTGGAGAACAGGAGATCAAAGAATGTGTGTTTGCTTGTGCAGGAGATAAGGCCCCTGGCCCAGATGGTTTTACTATGGCACTTTCCATTTTTGGAATAGTTACGGAATCTCCATGAATAGGATAAAGGAACCAGAGATGTTTTGAAAACAAGAGCATCCCTTTCCAGAGCTTGAAACTGAATTGCCTTATAACCTTTTATTTTTCGTGTAACTATGTACTCCCCAGAAAGGTGGAGGATATTACTCACTTTTTACATAGTTTAGGAGGAGTATAGGTGATAGTTATATTTGGTTTTGCTAACTTTGAACTCTTGATGTAATTACTATTGAAATACACTATTGGTGTATTTTGTCTATAAAATGTTAACTTTCTCAAAAAAAAAAAAAAAAAAAGGTAAATAACTCTTTCATGTACGAAACCTACCAAATAAGTGAGTATATCAATAAGATAATAATTTTTTCCTTTAAGACGAATAGCATGGAAATTATCTTCCATTTAATGAAGGGGAATTGCTACTCAGAAAGACAGAAAGAACAATATCAGACCTGTGGCATGGAGCTGGACACTTGTGGTTCCTACAACGGAGCTTCCTGTCACACATCTGTCACTTGACAGATTCAGTACAAATTAGGAATAATAGTCATTAACAAAATTGTCAAATATGAACTGCCAAACACACCTCAGAACAAGGTGGGCAATCCCCGTCACAGCAGCGGCGTTTACAGGCATGTTTTCCACAGTCCCGCAATTTCTGACACTTCCTTTCACATGTCATGTCTTGATGGCAAGGAACCTATTGTAAGTTCAATTTAATGTTGACAAACTTTGAACCGAGAGATAATTATGAAAGTTAAGTCAATTATTCAAAATAAATATAATTAAATCTTACCTGTTTCTTATAACTCCCGCACCTACATGATTTGGTAATAACCACCCTACAAGTTTCAATGCAGGGGCCTCTGTGGCACCTTTCAGGGCACCTGTGAAATCCACAGCTCAGCATTTTACCACATGTTGCTCCACATACTGAAACCACAACATCACAGGTAATCCCTTCATAAACTTTTTTCCCACAAGGGCAAGTCCTCTTCCCTTGAAGTGGACAATCTCCACAGTCACCCTCATGACAACCTTTCTCACACTTATGCCTCCCACACCCAAGTAACTTCTCACATGGATTTTCACACCTAAAGACCCTATCAAAACACTCTCTTTTCATCTCAACCTTCCCACACTGACACTTAAACATGCCTTTAGCTTTACAAGGAGGGCAATCATCCTCATGGCAAATTTCATTGCACCTATGAGTGTTGCAATCCAACATTTTTTTACAAACACCATTACACGAGAAATTCTTAAACCCACATCGTTTGACATCTTCCACAGCCCAACAAAAGCACTTGGATTTCACCAATTTTGGACAAGACGGACACGGTCCAGGGTGACACAACAATAAGCAATTGTGTCCACAATTGTACATCAATGGCCTCCCACAAATTTCACCGCAAGAATGAGGTAAAACCCAAGGATCATGAGGTGGGTCTGGAAGTTTTCCACAGAAACAATAGTATGTTTTAGGGATCTGCGATTTAGAATACTCAATGCGGCATTTAGGGCAGTGCCATAGAAGAGAGCTGTCATTTGGAGTGGCAGCGCGCGTGATGGCACGGACTGCAGCCAAATTGGAGGATTGAACACCCCACGATTGAATGCAGTGGAGATGAAAGACGGCGAAACAGCGAGAGGAACAGGACCATGTGGGATCAGAGGGACGGATTCTTTCGAGGCAAATGAGGCATGAGAGAGCACCGGAACGAGAAGAAGTGAGAAAAGCTTGGATTTTGATGAGGTCATGTTTTTGGTTGTGGTGGTCACCGGAAAGTTCAAGGTAAGACTTGAAGATGGTGGAAGAGAGGTCGGAATGATGATGGCGATGGGAGGAGGAATCGGAATCGGAGTCGGAAGATGTCGGTGAGAGAGGTGGTGCAAGGGTGGTAGAAGTGGAGATCATTTCGTCAATTTACTGATAGCTGAATTCTGCTAACATTTACAAGTGAGAGATCGGATCTTCCTTGGGTTGGTTTTGAGATGGACGTATAAGCTGAGAAAAATGATTGAAAGCTACATGTTGAATTTTTTATTAAGTATTATTTTAATTAGCTTACAAGCTAAATATTATAAATCCAAATCTAATTTTTAGCAACTTTTTGTCTTTTCTCAAATACCTCCGAAAATAAAAAAGAATTTAGAATAAGTCTATCCAAACAGTCACTTATTCATCCCTTTTGACAAATAATAATTAATATAAATATTTTATTATAATATTTATATTTATTGATGTATAATCTTACTTATTATTTGAGAGATGAAGACTTGAGACTTGTACTTATTTTTCATATCCGTACTTTATGTATTAGTGGCTTGTATAGGTGACAACCAAGTTTTGGGTGTTAATAGAATGAATAAGTTTTTCACTTTTATCTTATTCTTGCTTTATCTTTCCACGTTTCTTTCATTTTGTTGGGTTGAGGCTGACTTGTTTTGATGGAAATAGACAAGTGTCATCACATTCATTTTTGGATAGTGACACAATTAAAACTCACGACACGTACTTCGAACAACACATTGATGCGGTGGGTAGATTTTGATAATCTACTTTACAAAATATTACCATTGTGTTTAAATGTTGGCATACGGTTTGCCAGCGGATGCCACTAACAAATATGTGAAAATTGGAGGGTCAATTTGTCACGCCCCAAGCCAGAGTGAGGCGAATCGGCACTCAGTGCCTTAACTTTGATACCATCACACGACCTAGTGAACTACTTTATTGGACATACATATAAGGGACATACACAAATGACTTTAAATAATGCATTGACCATCAACTAGCATGAGAAGCTATTTTTTTTATACATATAAAAGTCATAGCTACAAATGCTATCTCAGTGGACCCATAGGGTAGTAGAGACATAACTCTAAATATATAAACTTGATTTGGACATAGTTTATGAAGCCTCTATCATATGACATGATCTATAAATGTGTCGAGACAAGGCTCCGACATAGCTTAAGTCATCTATGTAAATCATATGAACAAGACAAGGTCCTGAATAGAATTGGGGCTCACGACCATAGCAAAAAAAACCTGCCAAGGATGTCTGTTGAGCAACTTGCCACCTGAAAGTATGTACCTGCAATATTAGTGCAGCAGCCCCGACATAATAAAAAGGGCGTGATTACATATGAATTTATACTTGTATATACGGCTGATTGAATAATATGATAAGTACTGAAGCTCATTTAAGAGAACATATAAAAAATAATAGGTTGGAATCACGCTGGAACTATAAACAGAGTATGGATCTATTAAAACAAATTATGGTCATTCAAGCTTAAGTACCTCTTCTTGGTCGAGATGATAACTCAAATACATGTATCAAAATTGCATGAATCGACATAAAATAAAACACATAATTAAATCCCCTTTTTATGATTATATATATTTCATCATGATACTTTATTCTAACGTATTTATCACTTAAGAAAATAAGCATATATGGAAAAATAATTGATGAACTATTAAGTCACATGGAGTATATAACATACATTCAGATAAGCACAAAAAGGCATTTAACATGTGGACAAGTGAGTTATAAGAACATGTGGCGCGTGAGTATGTGAGCTGTGAAGATATGTAGCATCTGATCAAGTGAACTATAAAACATGTGCAAGTTAATTATGACACATGAGAAGGTAAAATATAACATATAAGAAGAAGACTATATGAGGTATGTAGCACATAAAATGGTGAGCTACAACACATGTGACATATAAGCGAGTGACCTGTAAAATATGTAATATATACAAATGAGCCATTAGGGGCATATAACACATTTATAAGCCGGCTGCGGCATATGAGATATGAGAGTAGGTGACACATGAACAAGTAACTATGAGAATATATGACACATGAACAAGTGAACTATTAGAACATATAAATGCATGAGAAATCGGAGCATCTGGAAACTAGGAAGAACCTGTAGAATCACCAAGACATGTTTTACCATTCTTAACACTTTAATCAATTATCTTTGGATCTGATTATTAACACTTGGGCATTGTCACAACTCAGGGGTACACCCTAGATAAAACATGGCATATAGGACCCCGAGAGATCTCATACAAGCCACTTAGCATTCATAACATAAGAAATAGAACAAAAAAAAGATAAAGACAACATTTCAAGTCCAAAATTTTATAAAAGTAAAGCGGAAGTCTAAAACACTTTGTCTCAATATCCATCTAATACAATAAAATGAAATTGGGCCTAGCCCATACATCATGTCCAAACTGAAAATAAGAAAGAAACTAAGAATAATGAAAATCTGTCCTCGAAGCATAAGGACTCACCAAAGCACAGGAACTTCGCAATCAACCACTAGCCACGAAACTGAGAAACCTGACTGTCGGACCCTACATTTGGGGAAATGTAGGCAAAAGTATGTGTTAGTACAAAACAATGTACCAAGTATGATAGCTATGCATAAAACACTCAAATCATGTTAAAAGAGGACATTCCATGACATGCAATTAACCAAGCTAAAACATGATATAAAAAGGTTAGAAAACAGAAGTCATAAAACATGGTCAATGCAAGCTAACATCTTTAAAGCCTTTGAACATATGTGCGATACTTATTGAAGTAACCTTTGTTCATTATTAATGTGGGAAGTAGCCTTAACCAACATAGAGACCACATGAGCTATAACATGAACCTCTGGTGTCTCCCACACCAAAAAGGGTTGTCCTACTTGCCAAGGTAAGGACCATGAACTTCTAGCTTAAGTAGATCTATTAGCTAATGTCTATCTAGGCAATCATCCCACGAGGACACATAGGTAAGGGATAAGGAGATTGCTTCTAGAAACCCGGCCTCTACTAATGGGAGAGCTTCCATCTCAATATCCTCTCGGTGCTAAGCATAAATCCCAAAGAATAGTCATTCTTACTTGTACTCATTATCCATGGAAGGTCACGTCATCTTGCCAATCCAAGATAAGTCATTATCCATGTAAATGTATCATTCAATAACCAATCCAAGCTACGTTTCATTAGGATATCTCTTAATCTTTGATTCAATTAGGTGAGAAGACCTTTCAATCTTAGAAACCTTATTATGTGAGAAAACCTTTTACAACCATGCTTTCATGTGTATATGAGAAAATCCTTTCAACAACACAATAACAACATCATCATTGATACTTTACTCTCAAAGCATCCTTAAAACATTTGCATAGATTTCATAAGAACATGCATAATTCCATAATTTACCTTTCAAGGTTCAAAACCACTTTTAATCATCAATATTTAGAAAACATGGGTTTAATATGGAGTTCATCATAAATTCATGTAAATCTATCAATTCATGCTTGATTTCATAAAACTCTTCCTTCATAATGCAAAACCCACATCATTTGATCATAATTTGGAAAACATGGGATTTCATAGGTTCATAGGGGAATCATCCTAAAATCATAGTATTTCATTGATTCATGCATAAGAGATCATAATTCAATCATTTAAATCAATAATCAAGAGAACCCATGGCAATTGAAGAAAACTCTAACTCAATTGGGGATTTCTAACTTTGAAAATAAGTGAATTTGAGAACTCCATGAATGGAACGAATCCATGAAAACTATCATAACTCAAAGCCAATTTCTTATCTTCAATAGAGGAATTAAGACTTGACTTGAAACCCTAGGTTGAATCCTTCTTCTTCAAGCTTTCTAGAGAGAGAAATATTTTGGAGAAGAGACTTGTTCTTCTTTTAGAAATTTGAGAGAATGATTTCTATTGGGGAAATTTGGGGGTTAAAATACCTTTTTTTTGTTTTCCACCCAGTGTCCGGTACCTACATTGGAGCCCGACTAAATCCGGATTCGCACTGGGAAGTCTCACATTGGGGGGTAAAGCGCTCCCTAACAAAGGTGACTCCGTACCCAAGGAGGCTCGAACCCGAGACCTCTTAGTTAAGGATTAAGGAGTACTTACTACTCAACCACAACCCTTGTTAAAATACTTATATAGGGGTCTTAGTGAAGGGTAAAGCAACGTAGTATAGGAATAAAATAATTAGGAAAAGACCCAACTACCACTAAAACTTAACTGTCAGCTATGACCCACGGACCACTACTGACGGACCGTGGTCTGACCGACGGCCCGTCCGTCGTCCATCATCAAAAGCTGGATTCTAAGGTCATGATCCATAGACCGTGGACTGACCAATGGTCCGTTGGTCAGGCCGTGGTTCTGGGCCTCTAGATCTAAGTTGGGGTTACCAACCATGGACCACACTTACGATTCGTGGTCCCATCCACGGGCCGTTGGTGCCTCCGTCGGATGGCACTCAACATCTAAAAATTGATACTTTGCCTTTTTGAATCTGGGGTGTTGCAATATCTCCCCCTTGGGATCATTCATCCTCGAATGAGATTCAAGCTAGTACGAAAAGAGTAAGAAAGGAACTAACAACCCAACCATTAATGTAACTTCATCTACATGCATATAACCAAGTAGGAATTATCGACTCCAAGCTAAGATATAGTCAAAACATCATAAGAGGGGTGAAACTAAATCTAACAGCCCATCATGCATGCAATACACCTATTCGAGGAGCAAACATCAGCTCTAAGCTAACATCTGAGGAGGAAACATCAACTCCAAACTAATATGCTCATATCATCATATCATGTAGTCTACATGCAATTCATACTCAAATGCACATAAACATGTAGAAATCACTCATATTGACTCATTTTCTCAAAAAATAAGATTTTTATGAATCATGCACAGTAAGGAAATCATGGAAACATTCAAGACACATGACTACAAAACAAAGAGTTTGTAACGACCCGAGAGTACCCCCTAGTCGTTACCGGCGTATTGGACCTCGAAGAGGTCTTATACAAGCCTTTAGCATTCGTCATAACATGTATCATAGAATAAAATCACGGAAAATTTAGAACTTTTACTTTGGAAGTTCAACTTCACTTCATATATGAAAAATAGAATCTAACTTCGTCACAATGCACCATCTAGACATAGAAGTATAAAAAATGGGACTTAGCCCTTACATCAATAAGAAGTCTTGAAAATAGGAAGTACAACAATGTCTTTCAACATAAGCAAAGAACTAAACATAGAAGCTAGATCATAGGGTCTTGCCTTCGAACTTGAGGACTCACCAACTTGGGGAAGCAACTCCAAGTGTCTTGAGAAGTAAGCTTGAATCCTCAACGGCCTGAACCTAAATGTTTGGGAAAAGGGAGAAAATATGGGTTAGTACAACACACGTACTAAGTATGGCTAC
>JAJOOR010025384.1:0-13514 GCA_036250505.1 Solanum acaule | reverse complement strand
ACAAATGGTTAGTAGATATAAATGTGGGGTTGTTTTAACAAAATATAAACTCATGGATCAATTATTGTATTAAAATATCTCAAATCATGATATGGAATCACCATATAATTCCATATCATGGTTTTTGGAGAATATGGTATCACCTCATGATATGGAATCAGCGTAAAATCGCATGTCCAAACGCTGATTCCATCTCACGATACCATATCGTGATATGGTATCGCATGACCAAACGCCTACTAAATCTCATTGTCCAGGAGGGTCCTGCTATACTAATTCTCATTGTCCAGGAGTGTCCTGCTTAACAGAATCATCAAATAGAATCACCACAACATTTTTTTTGCCCCAGTTTGCATCAGAAAAATATTATTTACGCTATTAGCATGAATGAGAAATACTTGTACCAAAGAAAAAATGCAAGACAAAATGCAATTAGGGAGTTTGTTCCCTAGAAATGAAAAGATACTCGGGTGTTTGTTCCCTAAGGTTAAAATCCAACTAGAGTGTTTATTCCCTAGAAATGAGAGTGATTTTTTTTTAACAAATAAAAATATGCCCCAATTTTTTAATGAGGAACTTTGAAGCTCTTTTTAATTTATCATTTTTCCATTTTTTTTTTAAAAAAAGATCCAATTTCGTTCTTTCAAGGATATAAAATTTTATTCTGTGAGATCGAGCCTTATTGTAAGACTGCCTACGTATATTTTATAGCAAGAATCAGGTCAAGCGTAATTCATATAAATCAAAATTTTATTTTATTTTCTTGAGTTTTTTTTTCTTTAAATTGAGAAAGGAATTGGTTCATGTTTGACAATGTCTTAACTTTAGTTGGTACCAACAATTAGTATTATACATATGAATCACCTTCAACTACTTTCAGACAAATTTGAGGTCAACTTTGAGTAATCAATATAGTTTCAAATGGTATCTCGAACATGCTTAAGTATTTACAAGATGAGTTCATCTTGCCTAAATTAAGGGATAGAATTATTTATATCCTCATGTTTCAAATTCCCTCGCAACAAATGAAGTCTTACTTCACACAATAGAAGTGTTCTGATCTTAGGACGTTTTAGAGGTCACTCACACTCAGAAAAATGTTCAGTGCATGCGATTGAGATACCATATACTTGGCCCTTATGTAAGTATCCACTAATGTGAGAACACCAAAAATGAGATCAAATAGGACTTGTCATTGGCTTGTGATGTAGGCGTAGGGAAAGGTAGGATATTCATTTGGGATAAAGTGACTATTTCCTCCTTAAAATTTGCATAATGCTCTCAATATTTTTTTATTTTGGCATTTGACCTTTGTTTTCTTGAAAGATTCTCCTCATTTTTTTTTCTTTTTTTTTTCTCATTTTCTTTTCTTTATGTTGGAGATTTTTTTTTTCATTTTTTCATTCTAGCTTTTCTTTGTCGTTTTTTTGAACTTTTGCATATTTGGCATTTTCACTTTGTTACCCAACTTAGGTCTTTAACGTTGTGTAGATAATTGATAGTGCGCTCAGAGGGATAGTACCAAGGTATAGTGCATTTATGCACTCAAAAGGATATATGCTAAGATGTGGTTATTCAAATAAAAAGATTTTATTCTCAAAATGAGAGTTCTATGGATAACATGTTATTTGGTAAGCTAGAAAGGGACAATCGGATCAAAGAAAACCTATATTTCCCAAGTTTAATGTTGCTCAAAATTTGTCTCAACCAACATTCGGGCCAAGTTCTTGATCAACAAAGTCATGACATTGAACTTTATATATAAAGCTCACCACACAATGCACCTTAAACAATGAGGTCGAATTTCCTTGACCTTAACTTTAAGCAAAACAATTTCTCAAGTATTACATAAATATATTGAGAGGCAACAAAGTTGGTCTGTCTAGCCAAATAGTATAACACTTCCTTTCTTTTTTTCTTATGCACATTCCTAACATGTTAGTACCAACCAAGTCAAATTTTCTAGATTAATTTTTTTTCTTGAAGAAATGTCGTACCCGAAACAGATTTTTCATTTATTTTTTAGATTTTAAAATAAGGAAGAGAAACACTTTTATTTGAACTTTGAATTATTTTTTTCTAAAAAAAATTTGCCCCAGTTTTTGTGACGAGGACTTTCTAGATTTTTCTTTGGTTGGACCGAACCTCAAAATAAGGCTTCCTACGTATCTTGTCAAAGCAAGAATCAGGTCAAACATAGTTTAGAAATATTATAAACACAACATTATTTTTAATAAGAAATATTTCTCTCTTTTAAAAAAAAAAAATTAATAAGGATCACCGAACCCGATGAGGGTTGCCTATGTATCTCATCGAGTTGAGAATCAGGTGTGCGTAGTTCGTTCAGATTGGACAGTTAATTTTTTTGTGATATTGCAAATATTTTCGAAGTATTATGAAAAAAAATTGAATTTTCTATTTAAGAACTACAAAAGAAACTCTATTGTTTTTAAGAAGTGAAAAATCTTTTTGTTTTTTGGAATTTCTATTTTTAAGAAATGCGTGAAAGCTTCTAAAATAAGATTATTTTTTATGTGTTTTCTCACTCTCTTTTTTTTAATGTAAAAATTGAACGTCAACTTTTCATTCATTTCATTGATCACCCTTAAATTGGTCAATATGCAAAGATCTAACTAATAGTATTTACAAATAGCATATAGAATGCACATGTTGGTCAAGAGAGGGACTCATGTCCTATATGGACCCGACCCTATGTTGAGTCACTAAGTCAATTGCAAATAATAATGCAAATAAGCGGAGCCTACTAGAGATAATCATGTTTATGTTTCAATTTTACTAGGTTCAAACCTGAAGAGATATGTATCTAGACTGGCTTACTCGAGTGGACAACTCAAGTCAGGGAGGGGCAACTTATCGACAACAGCGCTATTCCGACTTCATTGTTGGTCCTACCCCGCCTATAACATATGTGACTAAATATCCTTCACTGGGTGTCAAGACACTCCAGCTTTATCTCAACGGAAAGTAGGATGCATAACTGCATTCATGTGAACATGTGTTAAGTGTATTCAAAGATTCATAAGGTGTGCGCATGAGAAAATAATTTAGTATAGTTCAATAATATAAAAAACAATAAATAAGAAGCAAGTAACATATTAAACCATGATACGCAATATATCCAAAATAAGTAATAAAATCAAGTAAAAGTCAATATGACAAAACTCGAATTCTTGTTATTTCCCAGCGTAGTTGCCAGAGATGTCACACCCCTTTTTCGCACGGCGGTAGGATTTTTTCAATTTAAGTGACGGTATTGATTTAGAGATTTGTTTTTATTTTTTCAGAGTTGCCACTTGGAATTGAGTTATGGTGTTCTAAGTCACTTTTTGTTTTTAATCCCTAATTAAAACAAAATGACTCTTTATTATGGTCTGCGTACTAGAAATCCGGGTAAGGAATTCTGTTGACCGAGGGGAAGGTATTAGGCATCCCTCGAGTCCGGTGGTTCTAGCACGGTCGCTTTAATTGACTTATAGTTGACTTAAATTATTTTTGGATATATTATTACGTGCAATGATTTGTTCACATTTATATTATTTGTTGAACTTTTATTTGGTCTCAACCTAGATGCGTAACCGCATTCTTGGTCTTGACATTTAGAGACATAATTGTCTTTCTTCGCTTCACACCTAATAATTTTATCTATAAGTCTTATGTTAAATTAATGAAAGTTAATTATAATTTTTAGACAAGGTGCGTCACCGCATCGTTGATTTTTTTTTTAATGTTTCAAGAAAGATGTGTAACCACATTCTTAATTGAAACCGACTTTTAAAACGGATCATATATTTTAATATTTTACCTATTACTAGCAAGTTTAAGCGTATTATTAATGATTAAACTACCTCTACTATTTATATTTATAAACACTATTTACATAATAAAACTCTAAAATCTTAAACAAATATAAAGTTATTTCATATTAAAATTCAACATAGATGCATTTATATTTTTAGTATATTTACAAGTCATGACAAAAAACATTAAAAAATAAAAAATAAAAATTGTGTAACTCTTCATTTCTTAATTTTTCTAGGATGAACATTTTTAATTTTAGATGAAGTTGACTAAACAAACTATTACATATTTTTTTTTTAGGTATTTGATAAATTTTGGTTGGATGCAAGAGATGTTTAATTAATAATAGCATATGGTACAAGATGAAAAACAATGAGATTAAACACACATAAAATTCGAGCAACTTCATAACATTGAAATCAAGTATTATATAATCATGAAAATCAAATTATACAATAAAAATTAAATGGTACCTCTTGCGAAAATTCAATTCACGAAAAGGAAACAATGCTAATAAGGAACCACGAACTCGAAACCACGAAAGTGAACCTCGACCTCAACTCTTTTTCCTCCAATGTGTAAGTTGGTCTTTGGTGAGTGAAAAAAAAGAGTAAAATGTGTGAATATTATTTTGTTTCTTGCGTGTGAGTGTGTGTTTAGGGGCAGATTTTTAGTGTTGTTGAAATGCAGGTGGTGTTTTGTTCTTCTTTTTGTTATGTTTTCTTTTTGTGTCGTCTATGTTGGGTGTATTTTTGTTTGGATGATTTTTCTTCTTTTTTCTTTTGCTGTTGGTTGTGTGTAATATATGTAGTAGTGTGCAGAGGGGTTAGTGGGGTAGTGTGTGCTGTGTTGTGTGTGTCGTGTGCAGTGTGAGGGGAAATGGGGGGTTAAGGTGAAGTGGGGGTTGAGGTAGTGAGGTTATGGGGTGAGGAGTTAAAGTTATTATTATTTTTTAATAATATAATATAATATAAATAATATAATAAAAAAAATTATTTAATTATTTTTTAAACTAACAAAAATTAAGTAGTTAATTATAAATTATATTTAAGAAATACTAGCTTATTTATTAAACTAAAATTAAAATATGTATTTTTTGTTATTTCAAATCTTTTAAAATAAACTTACTAAAATAAAACAAAATGTAAAACCTTATGTTCGGTCAAAAATTATGTGTCTATACTTATATAAATGATACTATATTTCTTTGAAAAAACATCTCAAAAATTCTATATATTCATGGGATATTCTGAAAGTTAAGAGGGGGGTGAATTAAAATTTCTTTAGTTGACTTCCTAAATGGAGCAGTCGACTCACCTACAGATTAGTATCACAATATAAAATAAAAGTAATGACAGAAAGTACATCGACACAGAATATTTTATACTGGTTCGGAACACCGATGTGGTGCTTACTTCCAGTCCCCTTGGGTTACAAGGGTTTCCTTAAAAACTTGTTGAGAACTTGAGTGTTACAGAATGTTATAGTTGAGAGCCTTGTCTGATATGCAAATCAGATCTTCTTCTTTGACACAACCTCTACTTGTATAACCTACACTCAGATCTTTCTTTCTCTTTTCTTTTCAATTGTTCACTCAAGTGTGTACAAAGTTTTATGAAAGATAAAAGAAGATTGCAATATAAGCTCAAGTAAAGTGCATACTTCACAACTAAGGCTAGGAGAGGATTATATAGTGTTTGAGGACTTCTCTTGTTAAGGAATAACCCAAGGGTATTTCAAATCAAGGATCCTAGCCGAATCCTTGATTTCGGTTGGTTGATTCATGTCCATATTAGATATGTGCATGAGCAAGACGGTTCCTTCCTTCTTTGGAGATCTTCTTGTGATCTTGATTCTCTTCCTTCTCTTGAAGATATTTATGTGATCTTGATACTTTGCTGATTTTCCTTCTTTGGAGATCTTCTTGTAATCTTGATTCTCTTTCTTCTCTTGAAGATATTTGTGTGATCTTGATACTTTGCTGATTTTTTCTTCTTTGGAGATCTTCTTGTAATCTTGATTCTCTTCCTTCTCTTGAAGATATTTGTGTGATCTTGATACTTTGCTGATTTGATACTTTGCTGATTTCCTATCTTCCATATCCTAGTCTGACGCTAGGATTATGGTGACCTTGATTCTGTATCCCTTAAATGGTGGCTTTCCTTTCTTGTGTTGTTTTAGCAAGTGCACATTGATTTCTTCCTTTCTGATAGTACTTTGATATCTTGTCCTTTCTTTTTGAATTTCTTGCTTGCGAATTTATCAACATATGGGATGAATATTTCATTATCAAAAGTAATCAGTTATATGAGGCTATCAATCTCCCCCTTTTTGATAATGAAAAATAATTCACAATTTTGCATAAAGCCTAAAGAGATAACGAGACTTCCCTGAGGTGTCTCTTTCAGAGCTCAGGAGAATTGTGTAGCTCCCCCTAACTGTAGGCTGTATGACTCCCCTTGTCTTTATTGTGTCATCTCTAATAAATTGTTGGGATAGTTCTCCCCCTTTGGCATAATCAAAAAGAGATAGAGAAGACAAAATACGACAACTAACCAGAACAAACAAACAGTAAATAAATCACATTAATGACAAGAAGAGATATCGAGACAATTGCGGAGAAAACAAAATCTTTCCTCGAGCAAGGGTTTTGTAAAAATATCAGCCAATAGATTTTCAGAATTGATAAATTCTAAGGAAAAATCACCATTGTCAACACGATTACGAATAAAATGATGCTTAATATCAATATACTTAGTCCTAGAATGATGCACAATATATTTAGATAAACTAATAGCACATGTATTATCAAAATATAGGGACATACGAAAGATCATAATCAAGTAATTGATGCATCATTCATAATAGTAGAGTACCACAGCTTCCCACAACTAGATATTCTGATATATGTGGTAGATAAGGCAACCAAAGTTTGTTTCTTACTGTGCCAAGAGATCAGAGATTGACCTAGAATTTGGCAAGTACCACCGATTCTTTTTCGTTCATTTTTTCCCTTACAAAATCATCATTTGAGTAGCCAACTAAATCAAAGTGAGAGAAGTGAGGGTACCATAATCCCAAATCTGTAGTTTCGATGAGATGGCGAATGATTCGCTTTACTGCAGTAAGGTGAGATTCTTTTGGAGCAGACTGAAAACGTGCACACTTGCATACGCTGAACATAATATCTGGTCGACTAGCAGTTAAATAGAGTAGAGATTCGACCATTCTTCGATACATTTTTTCATCAAAATCTTTTCGTGGTGCATCTGTCTCAAGGAATGTAGATGGACTCATGAGAGTTCCATAAGCTTTTTCTTTTTCCAGCCCGAACTTCATTATGATTTCCTTTGTATATTTGGTTTGGCTAATAAAAGTTTCAATAGTCGACTGCTTGATTTGTAAGCTAAGAAAGAATGTGAGCTCTCCATTATACTCATCTCAAATTTTTCCTTATAAGATTAGCAAAACTCTAACACAAAGAGGCGTTAAAGCGTCCAAAGATAATATCATTGACATATATTTGAACTATTAAAATGAATGATCCGGACCTTTGGATAAAAAGAGTTGTTATCAATTTTTCCTCTTTGAAAATTGTTATTGAGTAAAAAATTGCTCAATCTTTCATACCAAGCTTTTGGGGCTTGTTTGAGACCATAAAACGCTTTCGAGAGTTTGTAAATAAGATCAGAAGAATTTTCAAAACTAGGAGGTTGTTTAACAAAATATTCTTCTTTGATAAAACCGTTCAAAAAGGCACTTTTTACATCCATTTGAAACAGTTTGAAATGCTTAAAAGATGCATAAGCTAATAGAATTCGAATAAATTCTAACCTTGTTACCGGAGCAAAAGTTTCATCGTAATCAATACCATCATGTTGGGAATATCCTTGAGCGACTAATATTGCCTTGTTACGGATGATCTTACCTTCTTCATTGAGCTTGTTAAAAAAACCATTTAGTTCCGATTACTGAACAATTTTTGGGCCTTTCAATGAGGGGTCACACTTGGTTTCTTTCGAATCGATCCTGTTCTTCCTTCATTGCTTGTATCCAGGATTCATCTTCCATTGCTTCATTTATACATTTTGGTTCAATCTGAGAGACGAGTGTTATAGAGCTTGTTTCTTCAATGATGCTCTGGTTTGTAATGCGTCATCTAGTTTCCCTATGGTGAAATCATTAGGATAGCTAGTATTGTGTCTCCATTCCCTAGGAATTTAGATATTGTTTGTTGGGATAGTCGCTCTTCTGTTGAGATTTGAACATAATCATTTGGCTGACTTTCTGTATTTATTTTGGAAACAGTCTCATCATCAGTGGTTTCAGCTTCCAAGATTATTCTTACCATTATTGTGAATGAAAAATTTACATCCAAAGGGATGAAAGTAGCTGATGTTTGGTTTCTTTCCTCTCCAGAGCTCGTAAGGAGTTTCCCTAAGGATAGGTCTGATCAGACACAATACCTTTTCCTTTAAAGGATGAGCGAGCTTGCTTACCGAGTTGACATGCATCACAAATATGATCCTTTTCGAAGTTCAATTTTGGCAATCTGATAACTAGTTCTAATCTAGATAACTTCTCAAGAGCATGCATACTTGCGCGTCCAAGCTTTCGATGCCACAACCAAGGATCATTAGAAACTGCAGTAAGACATGTAAGACTAGGGAGATTAATATCAGTTAAGACATATATATTATCAATTCAATCTCCGGTGATGGAAAATTTCTTTTTGGATGTTTGATTGTGCAGCTTGTAGTATTGAAGGAAACTTGAAACCCAGCATCACATAGTTGACTAATGCTGAGGAGATTGTGCTTCAGTCCTCCAACAAGATATACTTCTACTAGATCACATGATGAGCTGAGGGTGATAGTTCCAACTCATATTACTTCTCCTTTTGCAGTATCTCCAAATATTACAAATCCTCCAACAATGTTTTTAATAGTTTTGAAATTTTCTCTCTTTATACACATCGAGCATCCACGGTCAATTATCCACATTCTTTTCTTGTAGGTTTTCCTGGACTATTCCTGCAAGACAAAGAGATTAATTACTTTTAGGTACCCAAGCATTCTTGGGTCCTTGAGGCTTAGTACTAGCGACTTTTTGTCTCCAAATCCATTTTCCTGAAGATAGTTTCTTGAAATTGAAGGATTTGTGACCAGTAATTCCGCTGGTAAAACAAATAGGTTTAAAAGAAGATTTTGCAGAATGAAAAGAAGAGTTTTGAGAGGCATTCATGATAGATCTGTTTGATCTCACTGAGTTACGACTTGGTGACTTCTTGATGCTATTTAATTGCATCTTGATTTCATCAAGTTCTTCCTGTAGGAGATCAACTTCAATCTGACTTGCTTTGAGAAGGATTTGCCAGTCTTTCTTTTCTTGAGCAATTTTTTTATATTCGTCAATAACTTTCTGCAATCCATTTGTGACCATATCCAGAAAGTATTGTAAGTGATTACATTTAGAGCAGTCATGATGTCTTACCTCACTTGGTTCACCCATTGCCATAAAGCAAATGTTTATCGTTTAATTTTGATCATATTTAAGTGCATCTTCACCACTCCATGCTCTAAGACTCTTTGGATCATCATTCTTCCGTTGGCCCCTTCTTTTGAGTTCGGGATAGTTTTGTCTAATATGGCCAGGCAAAGTATTAGCATCGGTCATCATGTTTGTGATAGTCATTATTTTTGTAGTCTTTTTGGGGCCTTTGTTTTCTTTGCAGCATTTGTCTAACTCCTCTTTCTATGAGAGTCATTCCCTCACTTTGGGATTCATCGACTTCTTCTCAATTTCAGATGTTCCAGTTGTAAAGGCAACAATTTTATTTTTATCATCCTTGTTGTATCTGTTAATATGATTTTGTTTATAGGCCATCAGATTTCCACTTCATCGTAGGTCATTTTTTGCAGATCTCCATCTTCAAGAATAGCAGCTTTAGTTTCCCAAGCTTTTGGAAGACTTCTGATGAGTTTTCTGACTTGTAATCCGTTAGAGTACACCTTTCCTAGAGATTTAAGTTCGCAAACTAATTTGCTGAATCTTGAGAACATGTCGTCCACTTTCTCATCGTCTGCCATTTTGAACAATTCATATTCATTCACTAGTGAGCTAATCCGAGCTTCTTTTACTTTGGTAGTTCCTTCATAAGTTACTTCGAGTTTGTCCCACATTTCTTTTGCAGTTTCGCATGTTGAAATCTTGTCATATTTAGTTCCGCTAACTGCACAATATAACAAACTTATTGCTCTCACATTAGTTTGGATTACCTTTTGTTGTTCCTTTGTGATGTCAAAGGATTCTGGGTCAAAAGGCTTATGAGTGGCGTCTTTTCTTGTGAGTCCAGGGATTGGCTTTTGCCCTTTTTTGATAACTATCCATGCTTGAAGATAATTTGAGGTAACAAAAATTCTGAATCTGTCTTTCCAGTGAGAGTAGTGTTGACCATTGAAGTAAGGAGGTCGGTTTGACGTGTGTCCTTCTTGGAGGAGAGCACCAGGGATTTGATAGTTTGCCATAGATCTTTGGTCACATGTGGTTAAACACTTTATCTGTGAGACCTGCTCTGATACCAATTGAAAGTTAAGAGGGGGTGAATAAAATTCCTTTAGTCGACTTCCTGAATGGAGCAGTCAACTCACCTGCAAGTTAGTATCACAATATAAAATAAAAGTAATGACAGAAAGTAAATCGACACAGAATATTTTATACTAGTTCGAAACACCGATGTGGTGCCTACTTTCTAGTCCCCTTGGGTTACAAAGGTTTCCTTAAGAGCTTGTTGAGAACTTGGGTGTTACAAAATGTTACAGTTGAGAGCCCTATCTGATATGCAAATCAAATCTTCTACTTTGACACAACATCTACTTGTATAACCTACACTCAGATCTTTCTTTCTCTTTTCTTTTCAATTGTTCACTCAAGTGTGTATAAAGTTTTATGAAAGATAAAATAAGATTACAATATAAGCTCAAGTGAAGTGCGTACTTCACAACTAATGCTATGAGAGGATTATATAGTGTTTGAGGACTGCTCTTGTTAAGGAATAACCCAAGGGTATTTCAAATCAAGGATCCTAGCCGAGTCCTTGATTTCGGTTGGTTGATTCATGTCCATAATAGATATGTGCATGAGCAAGCTGATTCTTCCTTCTTTGGAGATCTTCTTTGATCTTGATTCTCTTCCTTCTCTTGAAGATATTTATGTGATCTTGATACTTTGCTGATTTTCCTTTTTTGGAGATCTTCTTGTAATCTTGATTCTCTTCCTTCTCTTGAACATATTTGTGTGATCTTGATACTTTGCTAATTTTCCTTCTTTGGAGATCTTCTTGTAATCTTGATTCTCTTCCTTCTCTTGAAGATATTTGTGTGATCTTGATACTTTGTTGATTTGATACTTTGTTGATTTCCTATCTTCATATCCTAGTCAGACGCTAGGATTGTGGTGACCTTGATTTTGTATTCCTTAAATGGTGGCTTTCCTTTCTTGTGTTGCTTTAGTAAGTGCACATTGATTTCTTCCTTTCTGGCAGTACTTTGATATCTTGTCCTTTCTTTTTGAATTTCTTGCCTGCAAATTTATCAACATATGTGATTAATATTTCATTATCAAAAGTAATCAGTTATAGGCTATCATATTCATCAAGCGATCAAGATGTAGTCTCATATATTTGAGAAATAAACCACTAATGACCCTTGAATTATGAAGATCAAGTCCAAATCATATTCTTAAGAGGGAGAAGAGTCAAGGGATGGACGAATTTGTACCCACAATGTTTATCAACAATATTCATATTACTTCATATTTTATTTGTGATTACAATTTGTTTTCTATCACCTTCAAAAATTGTTGCAAACAATGTGCATATTGCTTTTCATTCAATTGAAACCTTTCACATGTGTAAACTTTTTTGTTTCAATAAGACTATGTCCCGATTCACTCTATCAATCACTATATGTCGATAATTTGAAGAACTTGTCACCTACTTATGCGATACAATTTATTAGTTGACATGTGAACTGAAAGGTCCCACAATATTATTTAAAAATAAATTATAAAAAAGACAATATTAAAAATCTATATTATTCCTAATTAGGATGCCTAAGTAGAGGACAATATAAGGAAAGAAAAAAGTAAAAAAAATCTTCATATTAAGGAAAAAGAAGGCATAACAACACCGTATTAAAATTTTAGTACCTGCTATATAAAAATTTTGTTTTCATTCTTTTTTAATAGAGTGTATTATTTTAAATGTTTAAGTATAATTTAAAGTACGCGTAATTATTTTATTTGCATATTTCAACTTCTTTCCATGTAATCAATTAAGAGGAAACATAATTTTAACTCTTAACTCATAGTATTATTGATACGGTTTTGTTGGTTTATTTTAACTCTTAACGTAATTTTTGTTGTGAATTGACAGTTTTTAAACTACACGACATTATCCCATTACCCCTTTTATACTCACAAATACATGAGATAAAAAATAAATATTCTAATCTATCTATATATACAAGGATAAGAAAAAACGCCTATGTGTCAGCACTTAAAAAAAAAGAGAATTTAATAATTGTTAAATTAATTTAAAATCTAAAAATAAAAAAGAAAAATTACAAACACTACAAAAATAAAGAAAAAATCAACAAGCAGTTTTTACAGCTTTTTTTAAAATTCAAAAATTTAAATTTACCTTAACTTTTTACTGTTTTTTAAAATGATTTAAAAGTAGTTTTTACAACTAAACGATAAACAATTTTAAAACAGTTCGAAAAAATAGGATGCATAATTCTTTTTTTGTGGAATTAATTAGCTGTACTTTTTTTAGATATATAATCTTTAGAAATAAAAATAAAACTACAAAAGGGGTTTTAAAATTAATGTGGTATAGTTAGATAAATGTCATCCAATTCAAAAAAAATTTACCACCCACGTTTGCCAAGTGCAGGAAGACCAAACATCAAATTAACACATTCTAAAACTTACTTAAATTAACAGTATAAAAGCAGAAAAAAAACATTGTCACTTTGATTATATCTCTAAATTTTTCCAATTAATTTTATTTAAAAAAAAACCGTTGTGCATCAATCATTTTAAATAAATAAATAGTAAAACTGCCCACTAACTAAAAGAAACGGTTATAAAGATATATTTTATTTAAAAAAAATATAACTGATTCTTTAAATTAAGTAACCAACTTACATATTATTAAATTATTATTATTTTAAAATGAAAAATTAGTAATTTTTTGTATTTGAATTTAAAGTGGTTATCTAAAACTGCTCTATCCATTACCTCTTTTTTCTCTCTATATACACAATTAAGAAATTTCAGAAAGTCAAATCCATCAATGTTTTCAGAAATATATGCAGATTGATGATAATTCGGCACAATTGGATAAAGGTACATTTATGGATATTGCTTTTATCCATTTGCTGATTTTATATTTAGTTTGATTTTTGTTTCAGATTTCTTGAGACTTAACATTATTTTTTAGATTTCGAGAATTTATTCAGCATATGATTCTACAGTGTGATAAATTTCTTTTTTCCTTGCACTTTCTCAACATATATTATGTAATCATTGCAATTTTTCATATTAATTTTATTGATTAGTTTGCAAGTTTAAGATATTCATTCATATGATCTGTACCACTAATATATTTTGATGAAATGTTATCACTAATT
>JAJOOR010025383.1:0-28452 GCA_036250505.1 Solanum acaule | reverse complement strand
ATACCTCTTCTTGAAGAAACCCATTAAAGAAGGCACTTTTGACGTCCATCTGATAGAGTTTGAATTCCACGTGAGCCGCAAATGCTATTAACATTTTGATTGCTTCCATTCTAGCTACGGGAGCAAATGTTTCATCATAGTCTATTCCCTCTTCTTGATTATATCCCTGAACAACTAATCTAGTTTTGTTGCGTGTGACTTGTCCTTGATCATCCAACTTATTTTTGAAGACCTATCTTGTTCCAATCACTGTTCTGTCTTGAGGTCTTGGGACCATATTCCAGACCTTGGTTCGTTCAAACTGAATCAATTCCTCTTGCATGACTATGATCCAGTCAGGATTTGATAATGCCTCTTTGATGTTCTTTGGTTCAATCAAGGATACATAATCAGAGAAGGCACACATATTCCTTAGTTTTGATCTTGTATGAATCCCTAAATCTAAGGAAGTAAGAATGTTTTGGATTGGATGAGAACTTTGATGCTTCCAGGTACTTGGTTGATGTTCATGTGAGAGACCAAGTCCTATAATGCCTTCATTGCTAGAGTATCTTCTAGTTTAGGGCCTTTTGGGGCAGAGTCATGATCTGGTTCCTCCGTGGGGTCATTGTTTGATTTTCCTTCTTTATGTAGCTTTTGATTTGTCATACCGATATCATGTTGTTCATTTTCTGTATTTCATTCGTTTGAAATGTTTCCTTCATCAAAGATGACATGGACGCTTTCCTCCACATGATTAATTCTTTTGTTGAACACTTTGTAGGCCTTGCTCTGTGAACAATATCCAAGGAATACTCCTTCATCGCTTTTAGCGTCAAATTTTCCTAAAGAGTATTTGCCATTATTGTGTACGTAGCAGGTACAACCAAAAGCTCAGAGATATGCCAGGTTTGGTTTTCTCACTTTCAGCAGTTCATAGGGGTTTTTGTTTAACACAGATATGATCATACTCATGTTTATAAGATAATATGAGGTATTTACTACCTTAGCCTAGAAGTATTTTGGAAGATTTCTTGATATCAACATCGTTCATGCAATATCTTTCAATGTCCTGCTCTTCCGTTCTACTACACCATTTTGTTGTGGTGTTCTTGGTACGGAGAATTTGCGATCAATACCATTCGTGGCACAAAATTCTAAGAACTTTGAATTCTCAAATTCTAATCCATGGTCAGAACGAATGCTGGTGATTTCATTATTGAATTTCTATTGAACCAGTTTTGCAAAGATTTCGAACATATCATATGTCTCATCTTTCGTTGCTAGGAATATCATCCAGGTGAATCTGGAGTAGTCATCTAAAATCACAAATACATACCTCTTGCCTCCTCTACTTTGTACGTGCATTGGTCCATACAGATTCATCTGAAGTAGTTCTAGAGGTTTAGTTGTGCTTATCATTATTTTTGGTTTGAACGAAGATTTTACCTGTTTCCCGTGAGCACATGCTCCGCAAACCTGATCATCATTGAATTTCTTCATTGGTAGTCCCTTGACTAAGTCTTTTGCTATAAGCTTGTTAATTGTTGACAAACTAATATGTCCCACCTTTTTGTGCCAAAGAAGAGAGTTGTCAGTGATGGCACTGAGACATTTGAGTGAGTTCTCTTGAGGACTCATGATGTTTGTTTTGTATACATTATCTATTGCTTGATTTTGCTTTGGACCCACCTTTCTAATTCCTTGTATTTCTCCATTTTTCTACTTTCCAAAGGCTACATTTCCTCCTTGAAATATTTTCAGTGTGAGAAAGTTGTATTTATCCCCAGTCATGTGTGTGGAACATGAGCTGTCCAGGTACCATTGCTTCAGTTCTCCCTTCTCTGAATCTTGCAATCAACATTCATAGGTTAGTCTTGGGTACCGAGATCCGCTTGGGTCCCTGTTTGTTAGAGAATGGATGAATACGATTCCTTTTAGCCCATTTTGGGAGAGGTTTTGATTTAGGAACTGGTTTCGTGACTCCTTCATCACGTGACCTTTTAAGAAAATCTTGATTATTTTTGCGAGGTGTTAATTTTTTATGGCATGCAATGCTTTTATGTCATGTTAGTCCACAATGAGAGCATAAACAATGATTTTTGATTTTTGAGGAGTTCTTTTCAAAACCTATTCCATGTTTTGTGGGAGATTGACTCTTGTGGATGCTATCAAGTAGAATGGGGGACCTGGTCCATTTTATACTATGCTCTCTTCCATCTTAGTCATATGATGTTCTTTTTGGAGATATTCATTATTTTTAGTCATGGAATGTAGGTTATTGTTTAGTTCTTTTGACTTATTTAGTAAGCAGTGATTTTGTTTCTCAAGGTTCTTATTCTCCTCTCTTAGGGATGCATAGTTGATGAGCCCACGATTTGGACTCATTTAGGGCTTTATTTGAATAGATTTAGTGTCTTCAAATGCATATTTTGTACCAATAACTGATGTAAATCCTTGAATTTTAGGTATTTGGATTGAGGAACAAAGCATGGACACTATTGAGTAAAAAGGAACAAGGCAACTGAAAGAACAAAGGAAAGAAGGCCTGAGGATCGCCTAACCCATTAGGCAAGTCACCGAATGGCCAGGGTCTTGCCTAATATTCCAGAGTGCCAAAGCCCTGAAGGAGAAAATCTAGTCGGTGAGATAAATGAAGCGAGTCACTGAACGGTTCCGCGATGCAGTGCCATATCACCCAAAGCTACAGAACCTGAATATGCTGAAGGCAAAAGCAAAACCGGTGATGAAAATGACCAAAGGAAGAATCACCGATTGGGTCGAAGATCCCAACTAACTACGCCGACTGAACCTCCGCATCACACATTTTGACAACTATAAATACTTGTTTAAATTTTTAGCTTAGCATGTGATCTTTTGGGAAACATAGTATTTTTCCAACTTTTTTTGAAGTTGAGAGCTTAGGACTGAATAGTGAGACAATATTTCCTTAGCTTTGAAGATTTCCATTTCGAAGAAATTTGAAGTGGGTGTTGAAGATTCTTCATCTTAGACCTTTGTAAAGACAATATCAATCGTACCCAGTTGATGGAAACATAACTTGGTAATGATTTTTACCTTTTTACTATGTCTAGCTAAAACCCCAATACTTGGGGTGTGATTATGTGATTATGGGTTGATTTAACTGCTGGGTATTGTTAATTGATAGTTTATTTGATGTTTAAAAGTGATTTCGTTCAGTAATTGTGGTTGAATTTAATGGGTTGTAGTTGCAAATACAATCTTAACTTCATGTTTTTGGCTTGCTCGAGAGAGAGGTTTTAAAACCAAAATTACTGAATCGATGGTCTGTGGGTATTGGGTTGTCATGGGTTCAACTCGAGAGAGTGAACCCTAAACCCTTTTCCACACATTCAGCTCGAGAGAGTGAATGGACTAAAGTGAAGGTTGTGCTTCATTGCTGCTTATTGGTGTCCGAGAGAAACCAATTTGATTCGGGGTAAATTGTTCAAGAGAAAGTTTACCCACACTAAAGTCTAGCTTATTCACTGATTTGCAGCTGTTTACTATTAATTGCAATTACCCGATTATTTACCTTAGCCATAATCCAATCACACCCCAAGAATCCCGTCTCCATATTCATATTTTTGTGTTATTTGCTATTTTAGTTGATAGTACAAACAAACCCTCTTTATATTTGACACTTGTGTCACCTATAATTTAAACCATGTTTTTATTCGTTAATATTTTTTAGCTATGATTGACTTGAGCATATTTATGCTTTTCTATTGATTCTCGATTACGAACCACTCCCTTGGGACTCGACCCCAACTCACTAGTTGGGTTATATTACTGTTGAACGATTGAGCTGATGCTTAGTATTGGATGAAGGATCTTTGATAACGTTCACATTTATCAAAATGGCGCCGTTGCCGGGGAGTGGTGTTACTTGAGAATTTTTAGTTACGTTGAATGTTGTTCTTGTTAGTTTATAGTGATACTTACTTAATTTTTAGTTTTGTTTTGCTTGTTTGTGTGTTAGATCAGGAAGTATGAGTGTGAATGACCGCAATGGCAGCCAAGTAGGCCATCAAGATGATATCAAATACCTCAACGATGTTAACGAGCCTCATTCTAATGACCCCTATCTCATGGGCGGTATTGGTACCATTCGCTTGCCTCCGGCCGAAGGGAATGCGGTGTTCCACATCACGAGTACTATGTTGCAACTCTTGCAACTAAAAGGGCTTCTCAGCAGTTTAACTCATGAGGATCCTTATGAGCATATTAGAAATTTCGTGGATGTATGCAGACCATTCTCCTTCAAGAATATCTCCCAAGAATCGATCCGATTGAGGTTGTTCCCGTTCTCCTTGATGGGAGAAGCGTGCAAGTGGCTGGCTGAATTGCCACGTGAATCAATCACTTCGTGGGATGAGTTGGTTACCTCATTTCAAGTGCGATTTTCCCACCCTCGAAAATGATGACTCTTCGGGACAGCATTCAAAGCTTCAAGCGTCTAGAAGGCGAGCCAATTCATGAAACTTGGTTGCGATTCAAAAAGTTGGTGCTTCAATGCCCAACCTATGGCTTGCCTGATAATGTGTTGTTGTAGTATTTTTATTGGAGTCTCGACTCGATAAATAAGGGTGTTGCTGACCAACTTTCAACGAGAGGTTTGATGCAGCAACCTTATGTGATAACGACTCAACTCTTGGATGGCATGACTACCATAAACAGGGCATGGTACACCCGTGAAGACTAGGTCTCCCCTCTCACGTTTAAGTTGACGAAGGAACATATGGAGAAGGACCAAAAGAGGGACCAAAACATGGCCAAGATCATGACACAACTTGACATTTTATCTAAAAGTATCATGGGAGCTGGTGCTCGAAGTGTCAATGCCGTGGGTGTCGGGTGTGCTAATTCGAATGAGTCCAAGTCCAAGTTTGAGGCCTTGTATAATGAAGAGGTGAATTTCCTAGCCAACTAATGCGGTGTTTATCGTTCAAACTGCCTAAGGCAAGGTGGTAACCAAGGTTGGAATAGGGATGAAGGTTGGAAAGATTGAGATCATGAATGGAGGGACCACAATCCAAATTGGAAGGATGGGGAGAAAGATAGGTATGTGCCTCCCCACGAGCGCCAATAGCCAAAGAATTCGGAAGGTGGTTGGTCTGAGGATATTCTTTCTTGTATCCTCAACAAAGTTGAGGGGTCGAACAAGATCTTGAAAGAGATGAAAGAAGACGTGTTGACCCTTAGCCAGACCGTCACCTCTCATTCAGTGTCGATCAAGTAGTTGGAGACCCAAATGGTTCATATCTCGTCTTATCTAAACCCGAGACAATAAGGGGTGTTGCTTAGTGATACTATGGCTAACCTAAAAAATGAGTTTTAAGTGTTGACTTGTGTCGTGCCACGACGTTAACTAAGGCGCTGCTTGGGAGGCAACCCAAGACCCTTTTATTGCTTTATTTTTGTTTTGGTAAATAATGGTGTATTGATTATGCAAGTTGAAATGTAGGAAGGTGTTTGAAAAGTGTAGGTTAGCGTGCCAATAGTCCAGTCGGCGCATCGCCGAAGAGGTCGGTGAGCCCGACTTGGACTCAAGATAATTTTAAATTGGAGTATGTAAAACTCAGTGATCCCATGAGCAACTTGGCAAATCGCCGACCTGGTCGGCAATCGCGATCTAGTCCACCATTTGGACCTCCAGTGGTCCTGTGAAACTCGGCGAGGTAAGAGCCCACTTGGCGAACAAAAACTTATGTCGTCGAGTGGGCGAGAACTGGACGGTTTTTAAAAGGCCAAAGGTTTAAACTTCCAACTCTTTCACTTTCCCTCACTTTTTATCTTTCCAAAATCACACCCGCACTCTAGTTTCTATATTTCGTGCTTTTTCTTCGCATTTAAGTCGTCGGATTTGGTTTCGGAGTAGATTACATTGCCACCTAACATTTCAAAAGTATTTTAATCGGCATCTAAGTTTGGTTTTTTTAACCCCGAATTTATTTCTAGCAATTTTGTACTCATTTGCAATGATCTTATCTAAGTGACGTGTGCTGGGGCCTCTCTGATAGGATTAAAATATTTGAATGCCTATTTTAATTTGATAATCTTGCTCGTATTGTTTTGATTGTTGAAATCCCGTATTCTTGTGCTTTGAAATGATTTAAATTTTATGGGGTTGTGCTTGTATGTTGTTTAGTTTGGTTGGGTGAAGTCTGAGTAGCCCGTATTTCTGCCAAACGACGTAATTTGCCAAATGATAGAGCGGGTGACGTCCTTCTTAAGGGAAAAAGTCGTTAATTGGCCAAATTTGGCAAAATCGGGAGAAGTCTGAGTATCCCGGGGAGATGGGTGTTATGGGTCTTGCTTTAATTTAACTAGTGCATGCTTTGATTTTGTTTTCGGGGGTTGAATTCGAGAAGTTGGATTGAAAGAAGGCACCTTGGGTCATTTGGCGAGCTGGGTTGAGCTCGCCGAACCATTCGGCGGTTCGTCGAAGGTCCTCATATTGCCTTTAATTTCATTCTTTATTTGATGTTGGGTTCTGTAAATTTCAGCGAGAAGCCTTAGGTCGCCAAAAGCACTAGTTGACTCGCCGAAAGTCTTCTTGATTGTGTTTTGTCTGCACCTCTGAGCCCTTTTGCACTTTTATTTTTGGCGGGATAACTTTCGCTAGCCGAAAGCTGTTGGCGAATCACCAAAATGCCCTTCCTATCATCGACATGCCAGTATTTTAGAGCCAATCCTTTAGGTAAGCCTGATCTAGCTCGCCTTCGGCGAGTCTGTCCGCAACTATTTTTCTGTGCTTTATTTGAAGGTTTTCTAACTTTTTCATGATATTTTGTAGATATGGTAAAGACCAATATTGTCATGCCACCCTGAAAAAGAGCACGGGATATCACAATAAATGAAAGGGGGGGGGGGTCAAATCTTCCCAAGAAGGGAAGACAAGAACCTCCACCTGGAGATAAAAGCATAGGAAAGAGGTCCATTTCTGATAGGGAGACTACTCCCCGAGGCCCCTGTGTTCCTTCATGGGTCCGGGGATTCTCTGCAGCTGTGGAGGCCTTTTTGGCGGATACACCCTTGGCAGCTCCTAGTGGGTCTGGTACTGCTGTTTCTTCTATGGTGACTCCGAGTACTGAGACCCAGGACCAGAGTGATGCATTGGGCACTGATGCCCAGATAGATGGAGCGACTGTGTAGACATGATCCCCTCTTTACCTCCCTCTCTGTCCTACTTTGTTTCACTTTTGGATATTTTTATTTGCATTTAAGGAAAAATGTTTTATTTGTGGTGGGGTGAGGCCCACCTTTTGTGATTTTGTGACTATGACTCCCTGATTTTGTTTATATATTGGGTTTTGAGCCATAATTGTGTTTTTTTACACTATTTTTGTGGATGTTTGAACTTGTAGCTCCTTGTTTTAAATGCAAATGATTTTTGACCCTTCTAAAAATATTTTTTGCCACCTCTTATTTGTGTTTGAATGTGGCTGTTCTTTCGCCAATTTGAGTATCTGTTTTGATCAATATTGATGACTTGAATAGTGCTCTCAATCGAATAAACCTGAATGTGCGGCTACGACGAGGCCAAATGAAGTTACATAGGCAATATGTGAACTTTTGGCATCTCGTTGTGACTAGCCAAGTATCAAATTGAGTCTCTTGTGATGAACATTGCACACTAGCAAAAGTGTGGAGTCTTGCTTGTCATTGGTGTCAATATCTTGTGTGATGAGCTTTCTGTGAACTATGTGTGATGACACCTAGAATTTGCCCCGTTTGTTTGGTTAACTAAGTGATGTGAACTCTTGGGATGATCTTAGGCGACTTTAAAAAGTGTGAAACAATTTGACATTAGACCTCTTTTTATGGCCTACCTTGTGAGTGTGTGAACCCCGCTTGAGCACCCTTTGAGCCTTAACCTTTTCTTGGAAGAAACTTGTTGAAAACATAACCTTTTATTGATCCATTACCCATAATCCTCATGATTTGTGGTTTGTTTGAATAACCAACTTAGGCCAAAAGCCTAAATTGGGGGTGTGGTGAAAAGAGAAGGTAAATCAAGGAGTGCAATAAAGTCCCCTTTTACCCATGTTTTGAAAAAATGGAACCCCTCCATACAAAAAAAATTAAAAAGAAGAAAAGAATGAAAAAGAAAAATTTGCAGAATAAAGTTGTGAAAATGCAAAAAGAAATGGGGTTTCCAACAGTCTGTGGAAAGTGAATAATGGGATGACTTGTAAGCACGAATGAAAAATGATGAGAAAAGGAAAGGAAGTGTTGTTCACACCACATTTCATGAGGGCTATAGCCATTGAACCTAAATGACCATACCTTTGCACTCATCCCCGTTACTAGCCTTGAAAAGACCTTTTTGATCTTGAGTGAGCTGAAACAAATGTTGGTTGGAAAATACGGGCAAACCTGTAACACCCCGACTTTTCAAAATGTCTAAATTAACTCGTATCTTCGTGGAAAGACAAGGAGGGTGAGTAATAAATTAAAAATGACGTGGTATGTCATATTTCAAGTCTTCAAGGGTTGTATCTCAAGTTTTGAAGTTAAGTAAGTGGCAAAATAAAAGTTGGCGAAAGTTATCGTAAGTTCTTTTTTAAAGATTTCTTTAAAATTTGGGTCAGATGTCTTGGATGTTTTCTCCCAATATATAAAGAGTTAGAAGGCCTATTATCCATTAAATTGAAGGCCTACGAGTCTAGTTTGCAACGCATAAAACCCCGTATCAAACCGACATCAGAGTAAAAAGTTATGAGGGTTTTACTAGGGATTGCCGGGGCAGAATTCGGGTCGGGTCAAAAATATGATATGTCGGCTTATTTAACGTTTTAAGCCATGAAACATTTCATTTCAGTTCCAAATCATAGAGAAAGCTTAAGAGAGGGTTCCTATGGAGTTCTAGCAAGATGAAGGTTAGTTTTTGACGATTTCTACCATTAAACATTACCCCCGTGCCTAGAAACGTAATCCCTACACGTGGCAATCATTTTTCCCTTCTATTAGCTACGTTTGGAGCTAGTTTTTGAAGATATAAATTTGTAGTTATTGATGTTTCTTCAAGGTTTACACTTGGTTAACTAAGATAATCATCTCGAGACCCTTTTATGGTTGTTTTTATGAATTTCTACAGATGTTTCGACAAGTTGGGGCAATATGGCAAATCTGCCGATTTAAGATTAATTATGAATTGTTTATAAGTGCGTACCAGCTATCTATATATAGTGTTTGCGAAGCTTAGGACATAAGGAACAACTTTCGTGAAGGAACTACGGTCCTTCGAGCGTTCATTGGAAAGGTATGTTAATGTTATTACCTACTTACGTCATGTTTCCTTAAAGCTTAGGAGAAATGTAATTGGGCTGTTATCCTTGTTACACTTTTAGCCATTATTGTTGATTATTGGCTGCTTGAGTTGATATAATCCTCCCTTGTCGGGATTCTTATTCAGTTAGTAGCGTCCCTATATTGGACACAACTTAGAGGCTATTTGTATAGGTTTCTTATAACTAAATTGCTCGCTTTTAGTGATTGAATTGTTATTGTTGCCCTTGGGACTATTGTGGTTAGCTGCAGGAATGTGATCTATGCCTAGAAGGGCTATGTTCTGCCTATAGGGATATATGGATGCCTAAAAGGGCTATGAGTTGCCTACGGGGCTATATTGATGCCTAGAAGGGCTATGAGTTGCCTACATGGCTATATTGACGCCTAAGAAGGCTATGTGCTTCCTACAAGACCATGTTGTTGCCTAAGAGGGCTATGAGTTGTTTATAAGCTATGTTGATGCCTAAGAGGGCTATGAGTTGTCTATAAGCTATGTTGATGCCTAAGAGAGCTATGTGCTACATACTGGACTATATTAATGCCTAATAGGGATATGTGACTGCCTATGGGGCTAGGGGACTACCAATAGGGGTATATAGGCTGATTGGCACCTTCCGGGCTTATGGAGGCCTGAGTAGGTGGTCTTGTGTGCTGTTTGTACCTACCGAGCTTATGGGGGCTTGGTTAGGTTGTTTTATTAGTTTTGATAAGTTTAGATTTAGGAGCAGGTCAGTACACTTATCTTATCCTTGATTTATTTATCAGATTATTCCAGTCTATCAGGATACCTCCTCATAGTCTATTGCCTTTCATACTCTGTACATTATTTTGTACTAACGCCCCATTGCCTTGGGGGCACTGCATTCATGTATGCAGGTCCTGAAAGACGACCGAGTAGACCTCCTCAGTAGTAGGATTGACTTTTATCCGGTTGGCTAGCCCTTTTCCTCCGGAGTTGTCAGAGTTGGGAGGTTTGTTACCTTTTGTTGTATATATCTTTATGGGTAGGCAGGGGCCCTGTCCCACTAATCTTTACTACTCTTAGAGGCTTGCAGACTAGTGTGTGGGGTGTATAGCTACGTTATGGCCATAGTGGCCTATGTTGTTGGTTTGCTGAAGCTTGTGAGCTGTTTGATGTATTGTATTGTTATATACCTGCTTTTAGTTTTGGTATAGATATCATGGTGGCTTCGACGGCCCAATCAGGACTTCTGTGCTAGTTGGATATTTATTTATATGATCTCTTGGGAGTAGCTGTTTCTTTTATAGATCAGTTGACAGCGGCCTTGCCGCCAAAGGGCTTAGTTTTAAGCCGATATATACTTGTTTGTTTTCTTGATTGTGTGTGGCTGCCATGCGCTAGTAGCAAATGGTTTAGCAGGGTTGGCTCGGGCTTGAGTTTTGGCATTAGGAGCCAGTTGCGCCCCCCGAGTTTGGGGCGTGACAAAACCTATGGGTGAAATCATACATTGTGTTCATCTTGGTGAGTGTGAGCGTTGCATTTAATTCCAGAACTTTAAATTGTTGAACCATTGTGTGTGAATATGGAATCATTCTTTGTGTGTGGGCATTTGAGTACCTTTGTTGAGATTGAACTTGCATTTGAAGCAAGTTTTGTGAGCTTGAGATTCTTTGATATTGGTGAGTCACAACTTGACTCTTTGAGTGCACAATTGATCTTTGCATGAGTAGGTTGAGTCTTTTTGTGTGCATTCATGATTGAATCTTGTGTAGCACTATTTGAGACATCCATTTTGAATTGTTGAACTTGAATTTTACTTGAGGACAAGTAAAAGTTTAAGTTGGTGGTGTTGATGAGTGCACAATTTAGACTCATTTAGGGCTTTATTTGAATAGATTTAGTGTCCTCAAATGCATATTTTGTATCAATAACTAATGTAAATCCTTGAATTTCAAGTATTTGGATTGAGGAGAAAAGCATGGACACTATTGAGCAAAAAGGAACAAGGCAGCTGAAAGAATGAAGGAAAGAAGGCCTGAGGATCACCTAACCCATTATGCGAGTCGCTGAACGGCCAGGGTCTCACCTAATGTTCCAGAGTGCCAATGCCCTGAAGGAGAAAATCTAGTCGGCGAGAGAAATGAGCAGTCGACGAGTCGCCGAACGGTTTCGCGATGCAGTTCCATATCGCCCAAAGCTACAGAACCTGAAGATGCTAAAGGCAAAAGTAAAATAGCGATGAAAATGACCAAAGGGCGAATCGCCGACGATCCTGACTAACTACGCCGACTGAGCTTCCGCAACACACTTATTGACAACTATAAATACTTGATTAAATTTTTAGCTTAGCATCTGATCTTTTGGAAACTTAATATTTTTCAGTTTTTTTGAAGTTGAGAGCTTAGAACTGAATAGTGAGACAATATTTCCTTAGCTTTGTAGATGTAAAGATTTCCATTTCGAAGAAATATATACTGGGTGTTGACGATTCTTCATCTTAGACCTTTGTAAAGACAATATCAATCGTACCAAGTTGATGGAAACACAACTTGGTAACGATTTTTACCATTTTACTATGTTTAGGTAAAACCCCAATTCTTTGGGTGTGATTATGTAATTATGGGTTGATTTAACTGCTGGGTTATGTTAATTGATAGTTTATTTGCTGTTTAAAAGTGATTTCGTTCAGTAATTTTAGTTGAATTTAATGGGTTGTAGTTGCAAAGACAGTCTTAACTTTGTGTTTTTGGCTTGCTCAAGAGAGAGGTTTTGAAACCAAAATTATTGAATCGATGGTTTGTGGGTATTGGGTTGTCATGGGTTCAGCTCGAGAGAGTGAAGCCTAAACCCTTTTCCACACATTCAGCTCGAGAGAGTAAATAGACTAAAGCAAAGGTTGTGCTTCATTGCTGCTTATTGGTGTTCGAGAGAAACCAATTTGATTCGGGGTAAATTATTCGAGAGAAAGTTTACCCCACTAAAGTCTAGCTTATTCGCTGATTTGCAGTTGTTTACTATTAATTGCAATTACCCGGTTGCTTACCTTAGCCATAATCCAATCATATCCCAAGAATCCCGTCTCCATACTCGTATTTTCATGTTATTTGTTGTTTTAGTTGATAGTACAAACAAACCACCTTTATATTTGACAATTATGTCACCTATAATTTAAAGCATGCTTTTATTCGTAAATATTTTTAGCTATGATTGACTTGAGCATATTTATGCTTTTCTATTGATTCTCAATTATGAACCACTCCCTTGGGACTTGACCCTAACTCACTAGTTGGGTTATATTAGTGTTGAACGATCATTGATGCTTAGTATTGGATGAAGTATCTTTGATAATGTTCACATTTATCAATAGTCTTCCATTATCAATTCCGTCTCAGAGATGGTTGACTATTTCGCCAGGGGTTTGATCCTTAAGAGGTATGTAAGTTGTTCATAGTGATGGGTTCATCTACCCTCACGCCAATCATGAGTTTCTTGAGTTAATTTCGTCCATGATAATCCATGTATTGAGATTCTTGATTAGTTCTTGAAGTTTTATTCGTTAATCTTGATTATTGAGGTTTCGATGAGTTCTTGAGATGAATGTTAGGAGTTTGAGGGTTGTTTTGAGTAGATTTTCGTGTACTTATGTTGGATATTCAAATCTAAGTGAGTTGGGAAGAAACCATTCGATGCTAGGCGAATTAGGGCCAAAAATCAAAGGAAAAAAATTCATCGGGTTTTCTAGGCAAGGGGCTGGCGCGCCGCGCCAACTGTACGCCAGGAAAAGTGCTCTGTAGTTTTGGGGCTTGCACCCCGCGCCATTCAGTGCGCCAGGGTCGCCTGCCCCCACTCCCTTTTACGTCGTTTGGATTGTCTGAGTTCTTGTAAATGATACCTTCACTCCTTTCTGATTCTAACTACTCTAAACTACATCTAAACATCGAGAGATCATTCATAACATTAATTATAACCCTTGAATTCATAATTCAAATTCAAGGTAGAGTTAAGAGTAAACTCTTGAGAGTTCTTTCGAGTCAGTTTGAAAAGTGTTTTACAATATTTTAAAACTTGTTTTAAGACTTGAGTACTTGAGTATAAGGATGAGTAGAGTTGAGTTTCATTTGTCAAAATGAATATATAAGAACTAAGTATTACCAAAGAGTAAATGGTTTTACCTTTAAAATGAGGGTAAACATCGATTTCCATATGAGTTCATGAGTAGTTTTGAGTACTATCTCTTTTAAGAGAAGTCTTTTGAGTAATAATCTCAAAGTTTGATCCCTAAGAGGTATGTAAGTTGTTCATAGTGATGGGTTCGTTCACCCTCACGCCAATCATGAGTTTCTTGAGTTAATTTCGTCCATGATAATCTATGTATTGAGATTCTTGAAGTTTCATTCGTTAACCTTGATTATTGAGGGTTTGATGAGTTCTTGAGATGAATGTTAGGAGTTTGAGGGTTGTTTTGAGTCGATTTTCATATACTTATGTTGGGTATTCGAATTTAAGTGAGTTGGGAAGAAACCATTCGGTTCTAGGTGAATTAGGGCAAAAAATTGAAGGAGAAAATTCATCAAATTTTTTATGCAGGGGGCTGGCGCGCCACGTCAGTACTGCGCCAGGAAGAGTGCACCAGGAAGAGTGCTCTGTAGTTTTGGGACTAGCTCCCCGCGCCAGTCAGTGCGTCAGGGTCGCTTGCCCCCACTTCTTTTTACGCCGTTTGAACTGTTTGATTTATTTTGAAGTATACCTTCACTCCTTTCTGATTCTAACTACTTTAAACTATATCTAAACATCGAGAGATCATTCATAACGTGAATTATAACCCTTGAATTCATAATTCAAATTTAACGTAGAGTTAAAAGTAAGGTCTTCAGAGTTCTTTCGAGTCAGTTGGAGAAGTCGTTGACAATCTTTTAAAACTTCTTTTAAGGCTTGAGTACTAGTGTAGCACCTTGGACTTGAGAAAATAGAAAATGCAGCTTTCCAGAATCTGGTGTCAAAACCAACAGAAACCACCCACGGACCGTAGGTAGAACCACGGACCGTAGGTGGGGTCTCATGGTTTAATCCCAGACTTAGGGAAATTTTGGAATATAAAGATGAGACCTAATAGTAGCTCCCACAGTCAGAATCTAGTGCATTTGACCAGGTTTTCAATTATACTTTAGTATTCAGTCTCAGCATATTATGTTAATAATCAGTACTTGGTCATTGCATTACGTTCAATTCTTATCAGTATGTTTCAGTATTTACATTCTTACTCAATTATGCTTTGTTTAGCTTGTATATTTGTTCAGCTAATATCCATATCCTGCTTGCTCAGTACATTCCAAATACTGACGTATACTCTGCGCTACATTGTTTCATGATGTAGGTTCAGGTACTCAGTATCCAGATAACGCATAAATCAGATTCCTGATCCGTATTCAACAACTTCAGTGGTGAGTCCTCATACTTCGAGGACAACATACATGTGTTCATTTTTAGTCTTTTATTCAGTTTTCAGTCTTGCTAGAGTTAGCTGGGGGCATGTCCCTACAACTCTAGTCAGTTATAGGCTTTTCAGACATAATACTAGAATTAACTTAACTTGTTAACTTTATCTTTCTTTATTGTTAAACTCTTAGTATGTTTTTATACTTTAGACTAGTTGGGTATCCCCCACTTTCAGTTATCAATTGATTTAGGTTCCGCATTAGTTCATGATTTCATTTAGATAACTTTTATTATGCTTATGATATGCCAGCTTCAGGGTTAGCTTGGGGTCACTCATGATCCTAGGTCCCGTGTTACGTCAATGGGGTAGCCTCGGGGAGTGAGAAACTTGATATCAGAGTAGTAGGTTTAAGAGTCCTAGGATGTATGAAAGCCGCACTAAGTAGTGTCCCTTTCATGGGTGTGAAGTGCACCACATATATGAAGGGGAGGCTGCGAACTGTTTTTTGAAAAAAATTCACTCTCTTTACTAGTCTTATCTGTCGTGAGGTATGATCCAATTTCTCTATTATTATCCATTGTTATGCATTTCAGATCATGCCTCCTCGTAGAGCTTACGCACGGAATACTAATGCATGCAACGCTAACACAGTTTCTCCAGTCCCAGACCATGAGGTTACAAATACAGAGTTTAGGAATGCAATCCAGTTTTTGGCTCAGAGTGTAGCCAACCAGAACAATCAGTAGGCCCCAGTGCCTACTAACACTAATGGTGGATCAACTTCCACTAGGGTTCGAGATTTTGTTTTGATGAATCCGCCTGAGTTTCTAAGGTTGCAGATTGGTGAAGAACCACAAAACTTCATTCTTGAGGTTAAGAAAATCTTTGGAGTGATGGAAGTGACTGGTAATTATATGGTAGGGTTGGCATCCTACCAGCTTAAGGATGTAGCTCACATTTGGTTCACTCAGTAGAAAGAAGACAGGGGTGCGGATGCAACTCCTATGACTTTGGAATGTCTTACTGGAGCTTTTCTGGACAGGTTCTTTCCGAGAGAGTTGAGGGAGGTTAAAGCTCAGGAGTTTATGAATTTGAGACAAGGTACAATGTCAGTCCAAGAGTACAGACTGGATTTCACTCAACTCTCCAGGTATTCTCCACAAATGGTTGCCGATCCAAGGGCACAAATGAGTAAGTTTCTATTTGGGGTATCCGACTTGGGGAAGACAGAGTGCAGGAATGCTATGTTGTTAGCGGATATGAATATATCTAGGCTTATGACTCATGCTCAGAAGGTTAAGGGAGATAATCTTAGGGAACTGGCTAAGGACAACAAGAAGGCTAGGACAGGGAACTATGAATACTCTCAGCAGAAGTCGGGTGGTGGAAATCACTCATAATTTCAGCAGAGGTCTACAGCCCCGACACCTTCATCAGCTAATGCTCCACCCCCAGGTTTAGACAGGATCATAAATGTAGGGCATCAGGCTCTAAGTCTCAAGGGATTACTTCAGGTAATAGGACTTCCCGACTTGTCCAAAGTGTGGTAAGAACCATCCGGACGAGTGTCTTGCAGGCAATGAAGGATTCTTTGGGTGTGGTTATTCTGGCCATAAGTTGAAGGATTGCCCTTCTGCCAGGTAGGGGCAAGGAGGTAACAATAATAGGGCTCAATATACAACTCCAGCAGCACCAATAGGTCGCCCAACTCAGGAGGGTGCTTCATCTGGTACAACAGGCGGTCAGCGCCAGAACAGGTTGTATGCTCTCCAGGACCAGAAAGATTCTCCCGATGTGACCACTGGTACGTTACGAATCTTTCATTTAGATGTTTATGCATTGTTAGATCCAGGGGCTACTCTTTCCTTTGTAACTCCCTATATACAGTAAACTTTGGTGTCAGTCCAGAAACTCTTTCAGAACCCTTCTCAGACTCTACTCCAGTTGGTGACCCAGTTATAGCTAGATGAGTATACAAAAATTGCCCTATCATAGTCTCTCAGAAAGTCACCTCACCAGACCCTGTAGAGTTAGAAATGGTAGATTTTGATATCATTCTAGGCATAGATTGTTTTCATTCCTGTTATGCCTTAGTCGATTGTAGAACTAGGATTGTTCGGTTTCAGTTTCCAAACGAGCCAATCTTAGAGTGGAAAGGTAGTAACTTAGTGCCTATCGGTCGCTTCATCTCTTACCTTAAGGCTAAAATGATGATTTCCAAAGGGTGTGTCTATCATCTTGTTTGGGTTAAGGATTCAAACTCCGAAACCCCAAATCTTGAGTCAGTCCCAGTAGTAAATATGTTCCCAGAAGTGTTCCGAGAAGATCTTCCTGGAGTTCCTCCCGAAAGGGAAATCGACTCCGGAATTGATCTCCTTCCAGATACCCAACCTATTTCGATTCCTCCTTATAGAATGGCTCTAGTTGAGCTTAAGGAATTGAAAGAATAGTTGAAACATCTTCTAGATAAGGGCTTTATCAGAACTAGTATCTCTCCATGGGTGCTCTAGTGTTGTTCGTGAAAAAGAAGGACAGTTCTCTCAGAATGTGCATTGACTATCGGCAGTTGAACAAGGTCACAATCAAGAACAAATACCCTATCCCCAGGATTGATGACTAGTTCGACCAGCTTCAGGGTGCTAGTTATTTTTTGAAGATAGACCTCAAATCCGGCTATCATAAGCTTAGAGTCCGAGATAGTGACATCCTGAAAACAACCTTCAGAACGCGGTATGGTCATTATGAATTTGTAGTTATGTCATTTGGACTAAAAAATACTCCCACAACTTTCATGGACGTAATGAACAGGGTGTTCAAGCAGTATTTTGATTTGTTCGTTATCGTCTTTATTGATGATATCCTCATTTATTCTCGGAATGAGGAGGAACATGTGACTCATCTGAGAGTTATTCTGCAAACTCTCAAGGATCGCCAATTATTAGCTAAGTTTAGAAAATATGCATTCTGGTTATAGCCAGTCGCTTTCCTTGGTCATGTGGTATCTATCGAAGGAATCTGAGTGGATTCTCAGAAAATAGAAGCTGTGAAGCAGTGGCCAAGACCCACCTCTTCAACATATATCAGAAGATTCTTAGGTTTGGCTGGTTATTACAAGAGATTTGTTGAAGGATTTTCATCCATAGATTCCCCATTGACCAAGTTGACTCAAAAGAAGGTCAAATTTCAGTGGTCAGATGAGTGTGAGAGAAACTTCTCAGAACTAAAGGCTAGGTTGACTACAACTCTTGTCTTGACTCTACCAGATGGTTCAGACGGTTATGTGATATATTGTGATGCATCGAGGGTCGGCCTAGGTTGTGTGTTGATGCAGTGAGGTAAGGTCACAACCTATGCTTCTAGACAGTTTAAGGTCCATGAGAAGAACTGCCCAACTCATGACTTTGAGCTTGAAGCTGTAGTATTCACCCTAAAGATTTGGAGACATTACTTATATGGTGTTCACGTAGATGTGTTCACAGATCATAAGAGCCTCCAGTATGTGTTCACCCAGAAAGAGTTGAATCTTCATCATAGGAGGTGGCTCGAATTCCTCGAGGACTATGACATGAATGTGCTTTACAATCCGGGTAAGGCCAGTGTAGTAGCTGATGCTCTCAGCAGACTGTCTATGGGTAGTGTAGCACACGTTGAGGAAGAAAATAAGGAATTAGCAAAAGATGTTCATCGGCTTGCTCGCTTAGGAGTTGGTCTTACGGACATGTCAAATAGTGGTGTGATGGTTCAGAATAGATCTAAATCTTCATTGGTAGCGGAGGTTAAGGAAAAATAGGATAGTGATCCTACATTACTTCAGTTGAAAGGTGCAGTTCATCCACAGAAAGTTGAAGTTTTCTCCCAAGGGGGAGATAGTGTGCTTCGTTACCAGGGTCCCTTATGTGTTCCTAAGGTGGGTGAGTTGAGGCAGAAGATCCTTACCTAGGCCCATAACTCCAGGTATTCTATTCATCCAGGTGCCACTAAGATGTACCGTGACTTGCGGGAAGTCTTTTGGTGGAATGGCATGAAGAGGGATATAGCAGGTTTTGTGGCTAAGTGTCCTAATTGTCAACATGTTAATGTAGAACATCAGAAATCAGGAGGTATGACTCAAGAGATTAACATTCCTACATGGAAGTGGGAAGTGATAAACATGGACTTCATTACAGGTTTACCTCGTACTCACAGACATCATGACTCCATTTGGGTGATAGTAGATAGAGTTACTAAGTCCGCTCACTTTTTGGCTGTCAAGACTACAGATTCAGCGGAGGACAATGCTACACTCTACATTAATGAGATAGTCAGGATGCATGGGATTCCCTTGTCTATCATCTCAGATATAGGTCCTCAGCTTACTTCTAATTTCTGGAAATCGTTAAAGAAAGGTCTTGGTACACATGTAATTCTCAGCACAACATTTCATCCATAGACGGATGGTCAGGCAGAGCATACTATTCAGACCTTAGAGGACATGTAGAGAGCTTTTGTTATCGATTTCAAGGGCTTTTGGGATGATCACCTACCTCTCATAGAGTTTGCCTATAACAATAGCTACCATTCCAGATGGCCTCTTATGAGGCATTATACGAGCGTAGATGTAGATCTTCAGTCAGCTGGTTTGAAGTAGGTGAGGCAACATTGATTGGGATAGATTCAGTTCATGAAGCTATGGAAAAAGCTTAGCTCATCAGAGATAGACTAAACATGGCCTAGAGTCATCAGAATTCTTATGCAGATGTAAGGAGAAGGGACTTAGAGTTTGAAATCGATGATTAGGTTTTCCTGAAAGTGTCATAAATGAAGGGGTGATGAGATTTGGCAAGAAAGAGAAGCTCAGTCCTAGATATGTAGGTCCTTACGGAATCTTGAAAAGGGTTGGTAATGTGGCTTATGAGTTAGAGTTTCCAGCAGAACTAGCAATAGTTCATCCAGTCTTTCACATTTCCTTGTTGAAGAAGTGTGTGGGTGATCCGGCATCCATAATACCATTAGAGAGTGTGGCTATGAAGGATAGTCTCGCTTATGAAGAGGTGACAGTTGATATTCTTGACTGTCAGGTTCACAAGTTGAGAAATAAGGAGGTCGCTTCAGTGAAGGTTTTATAGAGGAGTTAGTCCATAGAGAGAGCTACTTGGGAAACAGAAGCAATCATGAAGGCCGAGTATCCTCATCTCTTTCCTTTCGATTCCATTTCAGCATCAGGTAATAGTTCCTCTCCAGTCTCTAAGTTTACTCTTGCGTAAATTCTGATTCAGTATCGTGTTCCTCCATCTGTTCTTGCATTTAAGCATAATGGCATGTTCTTGGAACTCAGTTTAGTTATATATTAGTTTCTAGTACTTAGTGGTAGGGATTGCAGCTCCTTCTCTCCATACTCAACTTGTTTAGACTTCATTCGAGGGGGAATGTTCCCAAGAGGGAGATATTGTAACACCTCAGACTTGAGAAAATAGAAAATGCAGCTTTCCAAAATCTGGTGTAAAAACCAATGGAAACCACCCACGGTCCGTAGGTGGGGTCCCGTGGTTCAATCCCATACTTAGGGAAATTTCAGAATCTAAAAATGAGACCTACGGTCGTGGTCCACGGTCTATCGATGGACCTACGAACTGTAGGTGGAGTTTGTCGTTGGGTACCAAATATTTATTTTCTCTGACCCCACCCACGGTCAACCACGACGGTCTGTGGTTGGACCTACAGACCGTAGGTGAGGGTCAACAGCCAATTGGAGGGAATTGGTTGTTGGGTCTACTTCAAACGGTCATATCTTTTAGCACAGAATAAATTAGGTGGCCCATGACCTATCAAGTGAAAGATAATTGAATCCTCTTTCCAACGCCACTAAATTTGCTAAAATCCGATCTCGGAGTAAAAAGTTATGCTTGTTTTAGTGAAGCCCTGTCGGGCAAAGCTTAACCGACGACCTTTACCAATGGTTGGTAGGTCAACCGACGGACCGTAGGTCCTTCCGTGGATGACCTTCATCATCTTTGAATTTAGGGTCATTTAGGTTTTTTCCTATGCATTGGGGCCCTTAAACTACGTCGTTTAATGCCTAAACTACGTAGTTTTACTTATTTTAAGCCTAGTATTCTAGTCAGACTTTACCCTAAACGATTCATTCACCCAAAATTCATCAAACTTAGAGCAAAAAGGAGAAAAAGAGTCAACCAACCCCTCAAGAACACGCAGAGGTTTTCGTCAGTTCCAGCCCTAAAATCAAAGGATTTCTCTGTAGATTTCATCACCAGGCATGTGGGATTTTACTAGTGGATTCCTTTCATCCACTAGGTCCCTAGAATTTAGTCAGATTCTTGATTCGCTATATCTTGCTTAGATCTAGGGTTTCTAAAACCATAGATATTTGTTATGATTTAGCTGTTATAGTGTTCCTAATCAGAATATCATGTTTTCGTAAAATCGTTGCTTAGTTCTTTACATGAAATTCAGAACCCTAGTTGTGTAGATTCTCTTAGTTCATGAATTACATTTGCTAGGTTAGTTAAACAGATAAGCGTACCTCAGATTTTGAATGTTTCATAGTCAGTACATAAATGTTGCATTATCAGCTAGCATGTCAGAATATTGAGCTTATCCAGTATTTTAGTTATGTTGTGTCATACACATTTCCAGTTGGGAGTAGGCATAGCACCAAGTTGGACTAGGGTTTAACGTACCCTCATAGTCCCAGAACTATGTGCCCCCTTAGTTTATAAGTCCCCTCTATAGGTATCAAATCTAGTGATCACGCCAGTCATGCCTTTATACCACTAGCAAGGTAAATTGGGTCTTCTCGATGGGGCGTATACATCAGACTCCATGTTTAGATCTCGTGGTTTTATGTCGGTTAATAGTATCTCCCACAGTCAGACTCTAGTGCATTTGACCAGGTTTTTAGTTATACTTAAATATTCAGTCTCAGCATGTTTTGTTAATAATCGGTATGTGGTCATTGTATTAAGTTTAGTTCTTTTCAATATATTTCAGTATTTGCATCATGTTCCATTATATCATTGCTCAGTTATGCTTTGTTTAGCTTATATATTTGTGCAGCTAGTATCCATATCCTGCATGCTCAATACATTCCAAGTACTGACGCATACTCTGCGCTACATCCTTTTAAAATATAGGTTCAGGTACTCAGCATCCAGATCACGCATAGATCAGATTCCCGATCTGTATTCAGTAGCTTCAATAGTGATTCCTTATACTTCGAGGAAAATATACATGCGTTTCATTTTTAGTATTTTATTTAGTTTTTAGTCTTGCTATAGTTAGCTGGGGGCATATCCCAACAACTTTAGTCACTTAGAGTCTTTTCAGACATAGTACTAGAATCAGCTTGACTTGTTAAGTTTATCTTTCTGTATTGTTAAACTCTTAGTATGTTTTTATACTTCAGACTAGTTGGGTGTTCCCCACTTTCAGTTATCAAGTAATTTAGCTTCCGCATTAGTTCCTGATTTCATTTAGACGTCTTTCGGTATGCTTATGATATGCCAGCTTCAGGGTTAGCTTGGGGTCACTCGTGAGCCTAGGTCCCGTGTTACATTAAGGGGGTAGCCTCGAGGTGTGACAACTAGAGTATAAGGATGAGTAGAGTTGAGTTTAATTTTTCTAAATGAATATATGAGAACTAAGTATTTCCAAAGAGTAAATATTTTTACATTAAAATGAGGGGAAACATCGATTTCCAAATGAGTTCATTAGGAGGTTTGAGTACTATCTCTTTTAAAAGAAGTCTTTTGAGTAATAATCTCAAAGTTTGAGGATGAGCAAATGCTTTTAAACATATGAGCTGAGTATGATTCCTTATTTGTTTTAAGAATAGCTTAGTGGATCCACTTAGTTGAGGATGTCTTATACTCCGGCAAGGTATAGGACAGTTTTGGCAGCATGGGTGAGAAGTTGTATCATCACATAACTTATAGTGATGGTTGTCGGTTAGAAAATCTCACAAATAAAGTTATTTTATATGTTTACGTACATACTGAGTTTTTTTGTATTCTTAAATACATTGAATATATATCTCCTATTTTAAGAAATTTCTTTATGTTGCATCTTTATCATTGCTTTTATATTGAACTGAGTTAAGTTGAGTTGAGATAAGGTAAGTATGTTTTGCTTATGTCATGTTTTAGATTTCCCCTTGCATGCTCGTACATTTCGTGTACTGACGCCATTTGTCCTGTATCTTTCATTATGCAGATATAGGAAATCAGGATCATCAACCGGCGCTCCTTGATCCAATCGTGTTCCAGCTAGAGTTGGTGAGCCTCCTTGCTTTCCGTAGGGTTTCACCTTCAGTTTACATTTAAGATTTGTTATTAGCATGTCGTGGGTCTTGTCCAGATGTCCATCTCAGTTAGTAGAGGCTTCATAGATAGACATTAGTAGTTTAAGAGTCTTTATCATTTCCATTGTTAATGTTGAGACCCGAGTTGCCTCTTTTGGCTAGTGAATATTTTAATTGAAATATTCTGAGTATCTATTTTGAGATTTTGAGTAAAGCTTTACTTTTGAGTTCTTCTATTGAGGAGTAGATCTTCCGCTGAGAGTTGAGCCATGCCATGGATTCACTTGGATCCAGCAAAGGTTCTCGAGTACAAGTCGCATCCAGGGTGTTGGCTCGGGAGTAACATATACAATTACGTTTTTGCTTTGTATATTATCCACAAGTATATGTTCCAACTATTTTGTATAATTTCAATATTTGTATAAATATACTTATTTTTGTGTGTGTGTCTATATTTGTTACACCCTGAGCCTATACCGTGGATGCGACTGGCACTCGAGAACTATTGTTGGCACCAAGTGAACCCTTGTCTTGGCTCAACTCTCAGCGGAAGACTTACTCCTCAATAAAAGAACTCAAAAGTAAAGCTTTATTCAAAATCTCAAAATAGATAATCAATATATTTCAATTAAAACATTCATTGGCTAAAAGAGGCAACTCAAGTCTCAACATTAACAATGAAAATGAAAAAAAAATCATGAACTACTAGTGTCTATCTATGAGCCTCAACTAACTGAGATGGACGTCGGGACAAGACCCAAGATATCCTAATAAGCAAAAACTGAAATGTAAACTCAAGGTAAAACCCTCCGAAAAGCAAGGAGGCTTACCAACTCTAGCTGGAACACGACTAGATCAACAGAGCGCCAATTGACGATCCTGATTCCTTGTATCTGCATCATGAAAGATGCATGACAAATGGTGTCAGTACATGGAATGTACGAGCATGCAAGGGTAAATCTAAAACATGACATAAGCTTGAACTGGAACTGAAGAAACATACTTACCTCATCTCAACTCAACTCAACTCAACCTCAACTCAATTCAACATAAAAACATTGATAAAGATGCAATATAAAGAAAACTCTGAAGGAGATAACAACTCAATGTATTTAAGAATATGAAATAACTTAGTTTGTATGTAAAAATACAAAATAACTCTATATGGGAGATTTTCAAACCGACAACCATCACTATGAACTATGTGTTGATACAACATCTCGCCCACGCTGCCAGAACTGTCCTATACCTTGCCGAAGTATAATACATCCTCAACTAAGTGGATCTACTAAGATATGCTTAAAAATCAATCATGAATCATAACACCCTTCATGGGTGAAACCTTCAAATAAACCCCATCATCCACCTCAAACTCTGAGTCTCTTCTCCTAACATCAATATAAGATTTATGACGACTCTACACTATTTTCAACCTCTCTCGAATGATCTTCACTTTATCCATAACTTGATGAACTAAGTTTGGTCCTATCAACCCAGCTTAAGCAACCTCAAACCATCTAATAGGAGATCTACATCTTCTCTCATAAAGAGCTTCACAAGGAGCCATCTGGATGCTAGAGTGATAACTATTGGTGTAAGCGAACTCTATGAGAGGTAAGTGATCATCAAATTACCCTTGAAATCGATCACACAGGCCCTCAACATATCCTCTAAAGTCTTAATCGTACGCTCTGCTTGACCATCCATTTGAGGATGGAAAGTAGTACTCAAATTTACCTACGAACCCAAACCTTTCTAGAAAGACTTCCAAAATTGTGCAGTAAATTGCACACCTCTATCTGAAATGGTGGACACCAGAACTCCATGAAGTATAACTACCTCTTAAATATATAACCTGGCATAATCCTCTGCTGAATAGGTAGTCTTTACCGGCAAAAAGTGGGTTGATTTAGTCATTCGATCTACAATCACCCAAATAGAATCATTTTGCCTCGGAGACCACGACAAACCAGTGATAAAATCCATATTGATCATCTCACACTTCCATTCCGGAATCTCTATATTCTGAGCCATAACACCGTGCCTTTGGTGCTTTACCTTGACTTGTTGACAATTCAGGCATTTAACAACGAACTCTGCAATACACTTCTACATACTACTCCACCAATAAACTTCTCTCAAGTCACGATACATATTTGTGGAACCAAGATGGATTGAATATCTGGAGTTATGAGCTTCCTTCATGATCCTATCTTGGTGTTCACCCATATTTGGTACACACAACCTACCTTGATACCTCAATACCCTATCTCCCCCTTGTTCAAAATCCATCACTTTCTGCTTATGAATATTCGCCTTTAATTCAAGCAAAACAGGGTCTTAGTCTTGTTGGTCTTTCACTTTTGACACTAATGATGATTCACCCTCATTCATCACCACTACTCCACCTTCATTGAAATCCAACAAACGAACTCCCAAGCAGGCAAGTTTGTGCACATCCTTGGCTAATTCCTTCTTTTCTTCCTCAACATGGTTATTACTACCAATAGACAACCTGCTCAAAGCATCAACAACATGAACATTAGCCTTACCTGGGTGATATAGATTACTCATGTCATAATCCTTAAGTAACTCCAACCACCTCCTCTGTCTGAGATTAAGCTTTTTCTCACTGAATACATACTGAAGACTTTTTTGAACGGTGAACACATCTACATGGACACCATATATAAAGATAGTGACACCATATCTTCAAAGTGAACACTACAACAACCAACTCAAGATCATGGGTTGGGTAATTCTTCTTATGAATCTTAAGCTGTCTGGAGGCATCAACTATAACTTTGCCATTCTGAATCAATACACAACCCAGTCTAACTCTGGACGGATCACAATACACCACACATCCCTGTGTACCCTCCGGTAAGGTCAACACCGGGGAGGTAGTCAACCTAGTTTTCAATTCCTGAAAGCTCTTGTCACAAGCTTTAGACCATTGAAACTTTACTGTCTTCTAAGTCAACTTAGACAAAGAGGATGAAATAGATGAAAACCTCTCGACAAACCTCCTATAATAACCAGCCGATCCCAAGAAACTCCTAATATCAATCGGAGATATGGCTCTAGGCCAGTTCTACAGTGCCTCAATCTTCTGAGTGTCAACTCGAATACTATCACCAGAAATAATGTGGTCTAAGAATTCCACAAACTTAAGCCAAAACTCACACTTAGAGAATTTAGAATACAACTCTCTATCCTTGAGAGTTTGGAGAACTACTCTGAGATGACTAGCATGATCCTTCGCATTCCTCAAATAGATTAGAATGTCATCAATGAATATGATAAAAAACATATCAAGATAAGTCTTAAACAATATGTTCATAAGATTCATGAACGCTGCAAGAGCATTAGTCAAACCAAACGACATGACCAGAAACTCATAATAACAATAACGGGTCCTGAATGTTGTCTTAGGGATGTCACTTGTTCTTACTCTCGACTGGTGATAGCCTGATCTAAGGTCTATCTTAGAAAAACAAGTGGAACCCTGAAGTTGATAGAAAAGATCATCAATTCTCGGAAGAGAATATTTATTCTTTATGGTAACCTTGTTCAATCGGAGGTAATCGATACACTTCCTAAGTGAACCATTTTTCTTCCTCACAAATAAGACCAGAGAAACCCAAGGTGAGACACTTGGTCGAATGAAACCTTTTTCAAGGAGATCCTTCAACAAACTCTTTCAACTTAGCTGAAGCCATTCTATATAGCGGAATAGAGATAGGATGAGTATCATGAAATAAAATGACCCTTAGGCACTGCTGAACTACTCCTCCACTCAATAATTGGCTCATTAGGAAACTAGAATTTAACTACTCGAGTTCTACAATCAATTGAGGCATAACAAGAAAGAAGTCAGTCCATACATAAAATAACATCAAAGTCTACCATATCTAGCACAACTAAGTTAGCCATGGTGTCCTAGTGATTAACAGAAATTACACAATCATGATAAACTCTCATAGCTAGAATAAACTTACCAACAGGTGCAGAAACACTGAAGGGCTTAAGAAGTTTGATGTAATAGAAATTATCTCAAGGCTATCCATTCATGAACTTCAATATATTGATGGATCGTTCACAAGGATGGAGGTTGTTGAGCATGTAGTGATGAAGATGAGGGAGTTCCATGCCTTGCATGGGAACATATGCACCTTGAAGAAGCTCCTAGTTGGGAAACACCATGCTTGGCAGATTGCTTGGAGCATGGGAGGCCTAATAAAGCAAGGAGGAGCAAGTTAAGAATGTGCTCCATTCGGTGAGCTGAAGGACACTTTGGTGACTCGCCAAAGCCCTTTGGCGAGGGTTCCTCGATCGCCAACTGATCCAATGAGCTGCAAGAGAAGGCTGCCCATTCGGCGATCATGGAGGGCATTTGGCGCATCCCCTATTGACCCCCAGACCGTCGAAAGTTACAGTAAGCCAGCCAAGGAAAAGCCTAGGAGCAAGGTTCTCGCCGAACCCATTGGGCACATCGTCGATCCATTAGGCGAGCCCGATTTGGCTTACCCATTGGCCCATTTCAGGTCACTTTTGGGCCCATCTATGTAATAATGCCTAAAACTATAAATAGGCCTTTAGGGGTTCATTTTAGGGTTAGATTAGTTTGAATGTTGAAAATTGAAAACTCATGGTTGAGTGTTGTGAGCTTGGTAAACCTTGTGTTGCATTTTGTTAGAAACGTTGGTTGCTTGGGATATCGATTCCCTTGAGGTCATCGTAAGAGTTAGGTGCTTATTGTAGGATTAACGGATCAAGGTCATTGGGTTTATTATACCCTTTGGTTGCTTTTTATTTCCTCTATTTGTGTCTATCTATTTATCTTTACTTTCCATCTTTGATTTCCGCATTTCAGTATGATTCCCTTATAGGAATGGCGTCATTTGGTATCAGAGCTAAGCTTAGTATCATTCCTACGATTCTAGTCTTGGGTTTGTTGCTATAAAAAAATCTGTCAAATTCGTTTTTGTGAAATTTGCTGAAACGGGTTTGTTGATTTGTGTCTTGTTTGAATTTTCCAAGGTTAGATTAGTGTTCCCTAACCTTATTTGAGTCTTGGGCTGATACTTGGAAGGATTTGGCTCACTATTGAAGTTTCCACCATTGTTGGTTGAAGAAGCTTTGAAGAAGACGAAGTGGGTTTTGAAACCTGGAAGTTTTGACAAGGAATTGAGTGCTAAAAAGTATTGGGGTTTATTCCCTATATCAAGGAGAGCATTCACCTAAAGTTTTGTGAAATTCTGAGCTAAAAATCTTTGGGGTTTTATTTTGGGTCTTCATAGTGTTCTTGAAAAACATTCAAATCTTCAAGAAGGGATTATTTGAAAACGGAAGTGTTTATTTCCAAAAAGAAAGAAAGAGAAAGTGTTTGTAAAAAGAGAATTTACCAAAAAGGGTAAAGACTAAAGGCCAAGGAAGAGGGGGGGGGGGGGGGGGGGG
>JAJOOR010025382.1:0-16921 GCA_036250505.1 Solanum acaule | reverse complement strand
CCACTCAATTTGACCCCCTAAACAAGAATATGAAGTCGGATTTTCGAAAAACGAAACGGATTTTGAGATATATGGAAATTACAATTATAGGTGTTTCCCAAGCACATTTTCGGGCATTTTTGGGGTCGTTTCAGCTAGGATGTTAAATAAGGCGCTTCTTGGAAGGCAACCCAAGTTTTAGTTTATGTTTTGTCGTTTGAATAGTGGTTGTCAGATGTGCATGTTGAAAAGTCAAAATTTGGGAGAAATAGACAATTGGGCGAGCTCAGGTACCACTCGGCGAATCGCCGAGAAGGTCGGCGATCCTGAAATGAATCACTTTTTGACCAACCAAAGGGTTGGAGTTCTTGTGACTTTGGCAGGCAAAAGTAGCATTCGGCGCATCGCCGAACGGGTTGGCAAAATAAGTGACCACCACCGATTGGGGCGCGAACTGAAGGGTCAAAAGGGATTCTAACCGTTTTAAATTCAAAACTCCCTTTCTTTTTGCATTTTTTGACTCTTGCACTCTTACCCTTTCAATTTAGATCATATTTAGCTTCATATTTTTGCGTGGGTGTCATTTCTAGGTTGGATTTTGCGTTTGCATTTGTATTTGTTTGCCTGAGTTTTGTGTCTAACTGCTTTAGAGGTTGGTGTCTCAAACTTGCTTTAAATTCTTGCCAGTTCCTATGCATGCTCGTATAATTGTTAATTATATTGTATGATCTTGTGTATTTCGTTGATTTTGAACTGTGGGCTATTGCTATATCGCGTTAAAATTCATGTTTAGCCCTTTATATTTTGAATTCCATGTTTAAATTGCTTGACATTTCGGATGTGTGGTTGTAGCATGTTGGGTCTGATGTGGGTGAAGTCTGAGTAACCCGAATTGTATCGTTCAACTAAATTTTCCCAATGCTAGAGTGGGTAATGTCATTCTTAAGGGAAAAAGTCGATAAATAGGGGAAGTCTAAGTACCCCGGGTTGATAGTGATATGGGCTAGGTGTTAATTTCATAGAATAGGGCTTTAATTTTGTTCGCATAGGGTGTGCATTGAAAATTGAAAGTCAGGATAGAAATCTGGCACGAGGGGCAGTTCAGCGAGCTTAGTCGAGCTCGCTGACTGATTCGGCGGTTCACCAAATGTCTTTGAAATCACCCTTTTTACCCTGAAATTCAGCTGTTAGCTTCTGTAACTTTCCGTGATATGCATGTGCTCGCCAAAAGACTTTGTGATCACCCTTTTTCAGCCTAAATTTTTGAAAATCATTTTGTTATATTCGGCGAGCTACCCTTGGCTCTCAGATTGACCCTGAACCTCGTCGTCTTGTGTTGAATTCTGCGCATTTTTGTTCTGTTACTTTCGGTGACTCGCTGAGTTAGTCGGCGAGTTTTTCTGCAACTGTGAAACATGATTTTTCACTAACATGTTTCTAATGCATTCGTTCAATTTATGTTGTCTTTAAGATATGGCTAGACCCGAAGTACCCGGAAGAAACCCACCACACCGAAAGAGAGCATAAGGAGTGGTCATTTTGGAGGAGGTTGTCCCTTCATGATCAATGAGACCCAAACTTGCTCCGACTTGGGGGGGGGGGGGGAAGGAACAGGGAAAGTAAAGAAACCTGCGGAGCCGAACTCGAGTAGTTCTATCTTCGACAGCATGGGTATAGACTCCACCCACCTAACCAATTTGGAGTATGATGTGAGAACAATTTCAGGGTCTAGATCGCCGGCCTTCGACTCTGAACCCGAGGATGATCAAACCCTTCAGAGGAGAAAGGCTGAGTTGTGCTCCAAAGCGCTGCATGATCCGCTAGACACCCAGTCACTCCGACACCTCCTCCTCCTCCAACACAGATAGCTGAACTGGCACCACAAGTGCCCTTGGTACAGGCACCTCCACCGCATTCGATGAATAGATTGAAGGCTGTCGGGTTGCGTACAATTTTGGAAGAGATGAGGTTGTCCACTGATGGAGTGGTGGAAAGGTATAACACCTCGAAAACTAGAAGGCTAAACTAGAGCTTGACGTGAGGGTTATAGTCGTGAGTTTAACCTCCCATACTTAAAATGAAGGGTTTCAGGGTAGAACGTCAAGGTACAACTCCCCAAGAAACAACCTACGGTCCTTGAGGAGGACCCTAATAGGCTTCCCCAAATAGTGAACCACGATAGGAACCCACGCCCTGTGGGTAAGGGGTCGTGGGCCAGGGTCCTAGAAACATAGTTGCAGACCACCACCCACGGTTGACCAGCACACCCCGTGGGTCCATCCACGGACCGTGGGCGTGGTCTCGTGGGTGAGGCAGTGGTCAACTTGAGTTGGTTAAGTGAAGGGTAATGTGAAACTTTTCAGAATTAATTAGTTATGAAGTGATGTCGTTTTATACTAATTTAGACTAACTATATAATGATTTAAGACCTCTAAATTAAGTCATCCTCCTAATAATTCCAAATCCCAAAAGAAAGATCCAAACCCTCTTCAAAAATTCTCTGTCTAGAACTTCAAGGAAGAAGAAGAAGGAAGTTGGAGCAAGGGGTGAAAGAGCAAGGTTTTTCTTCTCAAATTAATTGGATTTCATTGCTAAGGTATGGTAGTCCTTCATCCATTGATAGTTTTCATCCATGGAGTCCCTTCAAAACTCAATTTCGAAGATAGGAATTTCCCCAAAAGCTAGGGTTTGACTCCAAGCCATGGATTCATTTAAAAAATGATTCTAATGATTTAATTACCTTATATTATCATTGAATTGATGATTATTATGGTTTTAATGATGAAATTTCTCAAGAATCCATGAAATCTCCTCACTTCCCAATTATGATCTTGTGATGTGGGTTTGTTGATAGAAGAAGGATATTATAAGATTATTCTTGTAGTAATTGAGTTATTTGAATTATGATTATATCCATGTCTAATGTAGTAATTATAGACGTGTTGATTGAATATGATCTTTGATCCTTGAGGGGTAAAAGTATGAGAATTATGCATGATTATGAGATTTATGTATGTGCTTTAAAAACACTTTGAGAGTGAAGTGTCCATGATTATGATAATGTTTTTGTGTTGATTGAAAAGTCTATTCTCATGAACACATAACGAACATGATGTGAAAGGTTTTCTCACATAATGATGATTCTAAGGTTGAAAGGCTTTCTCACCTAGAGAATCTAAATGAAGACATGGACAGTGAAAGGTTATTCTCACGCATGATCTAAGAGCTATCCTAATGACCTCTATTGGATTGATTGTCAAGGACATCCTTCCAAAAGACATAAATCAAGTTAGAACTTAAGAAAGTATTTCATGAGAATTATTCTTAGTACCGAGTGGATATTGATATGAGACAGAAACCCTCTTGTGAGTTGAGCTCGGTTTCTAGGAGAAATTTGTTGAGATGGATGCCTTCACGTGAGTTGAGTCCGGGTATCTAGTAACAATCTGCTTGTCCCATAACTATGTGCCCCCGTAGGTTATTTAGCTATTGGATCCTCCTAAGCTAAAATAATGGTTCTACCTTAGGCAAGTAGGACAGCCCTTTTCGGTGTGGGTAACGGCGGATTCCATGTTATGCTCATATGGTCTCTATGTCGGTTACGACTAATTTCCCACAAGGTCAAGTTTAGTATGAACTATGGCTAATCAAGTAGCGTTACTTAGTATGGGTGAGAGTATGGGATCTTATTCATGCATTGTACAAGTATGCTTTGAGGGTAGTCATGGTATGCTACTCTTATGTTATGCTGATTTATGTAATGAATATGCTTATGACTACATTGTTAAGTAAGTTTGATATAAGGGCTACTTGTAATGATGTATGCTAAATTGGATTGTTGCTATAAGTTGCTTTTCTTGATATGATTGATTAAAAGTGAATGTTCCCTTGTCTATCAGAAATAAGCTAAGTATGAGATCAAAAGATGGTAAACATGAATGAGGACCTAAAGTGACTTGCTAAGCATGGATGAGATTATGGGATCTTATCCATGACTTGCACAAGCTTTCCTTGATGTGACTTATGAAATGTTTCTCTTATGTCATGTTAAACTAGATGCTTTGTTTATTCCTATGACTATGTGTTATCTCTTATGCTCATAGCCTATGATATATTATGACGTCTCTTATGCTTATGACTTATGTCTTTCCACTATCTTCAAAATGATGATTTAACTTAGCAAAGTTCATGCATTCAACTAAAATGTTCCTTTTTTCATGTTTTCAATATTTTTATGCATGGCTATCATACTTAGTGCATTTTTGCACTAACCTATATTTTCTTACATTTTTCGCCAAAGCTTGGATTTGATGATTCCTCCTAGCTTTTGGGTGAGTCCTCATGGTTCTAGGATGGATGCTTTTACTTAATAGTTTCATTCTCGTATTTTTTTGGACTAAATTGTATGGGCTGTGTCCCTATTTGATTCAAGTGTTGTAATAGATGGCTATTTTGAAACAAGTCTAGACTTACGCTTTGCTTTTATGAAAAACTTTTTAAGACTTGAAATGTGTTTTAATCCGTATTGTTCTATGCTTATGTTATGATATGCTAAGTGGCTTACATGGTGCCTCTCGGGGTACTATGTACCTTATTACATCTAGGGGGTACCCCTGGGTCGTTGATGAGTCCACAAATTGGACTCATTTAGGGATATATTTTGATAGAATTAGTGTCCTCAAATGCATATTTTGTCTCAATATCGGATGAAAATCCTTAAGTTTCAGGTATTTGGAGCTTGAGGCAAAGCATGGACACTAATTGGCAAGAAGGAACAAAGTGGCTAAAAAGAACGAAGAAATGAAGGCCTAAAGATCGCCGAGCCCAATGGGAGAGTCGCCAATCGGCCTGGATATTGCCTTTTGTTCTAGTGTGCTGAACCCTGAAGGGAAAGATCAAGTTGGCGATGAAATGGAGTAGTCAGCGTGTCGCCGAGAAGTTCCGCGAAGTAGTACCATATCGCCCAACGACCCAAAATGCGAAGATGCAGAAGCCAATTCCAAAAGGCGATGAACCAGATCAAATGGGGGATCTCCGAGTGCCTCGGCGATCTCGACTAATTGCGTCGAATGATCCGCCGCATCACAAATTTTCAAAACCTATAAATACTTGTTTAAAATTTTATTTCAATAGGGAATTTTAGAGATAAATTCTATTTTTCTAAGTTTAAGTTTTAGAGGGTTTTAGAGATTTTGTTCTAAGACCTTGAAGATTCAAAGGGTTTCAACTCTAAGAAATTGGACATGGGTCTCGAAGATTCTTTAGTCTTGACGTGTTTTAAAACTTAATCCTTCATACCCAGTTGATGGAAACTGATATTGGTATAAATTTTTATCTCTTTTACATATCTAGCTAAAACCCCAATTCTTGGGGGGTGATTTTGTGAATATGGGTTAGATTATCTGTTGGGTCTTGCTTGTTGATGGTTTATTTGTTGTTTAGATGTGATTTCGTTTAGTAGTTGTGTATGAACTTAATGGAATTGTAGTTGAAAATACGATTTCATCTTAGTGTTTTTGGCTTGCTCGAGATAGAGGTCGTAAAACTAAGACTACTACATTGATAGCCGGTGGTATTGGGTCAACATGGTTTCATCTCGAGAGAGTGAATCCTAGTCCTTCTCCCACATATTCAGCTCGAGAGAGTGAATGGGATAAAGCGGAGGCTGTGCTTAATGCGGCAACTCGGTGTTCGAGAGAAATCGAGTTGATTCGGGATAAGTTGCCCGAGAGAGAATTTATCCCCACTATAGTCTAGCCTAGTCACAAATACTCAACAATTTACTATCAAAAGCATGTACCCGATAGTTTAGTCTATCCCGTATTCCTATCACATCCCAAGAATCCCGTCTCTCTATCTCATTTTCTTATATTTTTACTGTTTTTGTTATTAGCATAATACAAAACCCCATTGATAATTCACGTTTGTGTCACCCCTTTTTGATTTAGTATGTTTATATTCGGTAATGTCTATAGCTATGACTAATTAGAACTTAATTTTATTTTTCAATTAATTCTCAAAACTACTCCCTTGGGACTCGACCTCAACCCTTGGTTGGGTTACTTTATTATTGTACGATCGTAGACACCTGAATTGGAAGTTGTGTCTTGATTACGCAAACAGTCGTGACAAACTTGGTAATCAGAGCACAAGGTTTATAATGATTCTAGATTGTTGACTCATAAGACAAGTCTAGTAGAGTCTTGTTTATTAGTGTGAAGTGCGCCACACTTATAAATGAGAGGCTATAAGATGTTTAGGAAATTTCATTTCATTACTCTTAAGTCGTGCCTTAGAGTTTGGTTCTATTAAGTCCCTCTCCTAATCCTTCTCTTGTGTCTTCAGGATATGAATACACGAAGGGCTAACACTAGAAGAATGGAGGGTGACCATGTGAATGAAGAAGCTCCTCAAGATATTCAAGCTCCTCAAGCAATCAAGCTCCGATTAATCCTTCGGTTATGTCGAATGTGGAGGTTAGGTCGACTTTTCAAATGTTGGTCCAAGCTATGACAACTTAAGCTCAAGCGGTGACAACTCATGCCAATAAAGATGTTGTGAAACATGTGAATTCGGCTGCTTCAAGGGTTAGGAATTTTTCTAGAATGAACCCTCCTGAGTTTCATGGCTCTAAAGTAGAAGAGGACCCTCAAAAATTTATAGAGGAGGTTTATAAAATACTTGCTATTATGGGGGTGACTTCTGTAGTGAAAGCGGATTTGGCTGCTTACCAATTGAAAAGTGGTGCACAAGTATGGTATAATCAATGGAAGAACAATAGGACGGTAGGAGCAGGTCCAATAGAGTGGGAAGTGTTCAAACTAGAATTTACTGATAGGTTCTTTCCCCGAGAGTTGAGGGAAGCTAAGGTGGAATAATTCATTAACCTTAGGCAAGGTAGCATGAGTGTTAAAGAGTACGCCTTGGAATTTACCCAACTATCGAAGTATGCTCCATCTATGGTGGAGGATCGAGGGATGAGATGAGTAGGTTTTTGACGGGTGTGTCCGAGTTGGTAGTAAAAGAATGTCTTTCGGCAATGCTCCATACTGTTATGGATATGTCATGTCTTATGGTGCATGCCCAACGAATTCATGAATTAAAGCATAAGAAGAAGAATAGGAAGGTGAAGAGAGCTAGGACCGGTGATGCGAACTTCTCCAATGCTAGGTCCGATAAACAAAGGTTCTCCAACCAAGGTTCCTCAAATGCTCCCCCAAGGGTAAACAAGGATAGGGTGTCTAACCCTAAACCTCAAGGAGGAAATGGAGGTGGTTCTTCTTTTGAAAGATCTACATGTACCAAATGTGGGAAGGAACATGCAGGTAAGTGCCTAGCTGACACATATGGGTGCTTTGGGTGTGGAAAGAGCGGTAACAAGATTAGAGATTGCCCGATGCTCATGGAAAAAGGGAGAGAGGCCAAGTGAGCCTCTCTTAGTAGCCCGTATCCCAATGCTCCAAAGCACGATCGCTTCTATGCGCTCCTGTCTAGAAAGGACCAAGAAACTCTCTGGATGAAGGCACCGGTATGTTGATAGTTTCCATTTAGATGTAAAGGTTTTATTAGATCCCGATGCTACTTGTTAGACTTTGATGTTATCCTTGGTAGGGTTTGGATGCATTGTTGTTAGACCTCTATTGATTTTAGAACCTGGTATGGTTATTATGAGTTTTTGGTTATGTCGTTCGGGATTGCTTGAAATAAGGGGTACTTGAGGAATTAGTATGGGTTTCCTCCAAAGGGGGAGATGGTGTGATTAGATAGTAAGGTTGGGGAGTGTCCCGATATCCTCATCTCTTTCTTCTACTCCTACTCTAGCTTGAGACAAATAGTTTCTCTTAGCCTGTATTATGTTATAGAGTCATGAGTGTTTTATGTGTTTCCATGATTTCCTTATGTGGTGCATGTTCATGAAAAACTTGTGTTTTGAAAGAAATTGAAGTTGCATGATTAATTTTACTCATGTTGTTGTGCATATAGTATGAGTTGCCTATTTGACTTCATGAGATGAATTGATGAACATGCCTTATATGTATATGTTTTTCTTGAGTAGTTGGTCTAATGGTTTCATGGATAGTGTTAAGTATGCTTTTTGTTGGAGAAGGTAGTTCCTCCTATGAACATGTGAAATGTTGAGTTTCATGCATAATGGGCTGTTAGATGTAGTTCCTACTTCCTTGTGTTGCATTGAGTATGTTTGAGATGGAGTTGAAGGTTCCTCCTTTGAATTGTGCCTTATTGTGATGTTTCATGCATGATGGGCTGCTAGTTTTGAGTCATTATTTCTGTAAGGTGTCTAGATCGTTATTCGAGGCTGAATGTTCCCAAGGAGGAGATAATGTAACACCCCAGAAACTAGAAGGCTAAGCTAGAGCTTGACGTGAGGGTTAGAATCATGAATTTAACCTTCCGTACTTAGAATGAAGGGTTACAGGGTAGAACATCAAGGTACAACTCCCCAAGAACCAACCAAGGGTCATTGACGAGGACCCTAGCTGGCTGCCCAAAATAGTGATCCACGAAAGGGACCCACGCCCCGTGGGTGAGGGGTCGTGGGTTAGGGTCCCAGAAACATAGTTGCAGACCACCACCCACAGTTGACCAGCACGCTCCGTGGGTCCATCCACGGCCCGTGGGCGTGGTTTCGTGGGTGAGGTAGTGGTCAACTTGAGTCGGTTAAATGAGGGGTAATATGGAACATTTCGGAATTAATTAGTTATTAAGTGACGTCGTTTTATACTAATTTAGAATAACTATATAATGATTTAAGACCTCTATATTAAGTCATCTTCCTCATAATTCCAAATCATAAAAGAAAGACCCAAACGCTCTCCAAAAATTCTCTCTCCAGAACTTAAAGGAAGAAGAAGAAGGAAGTTGGAGCTAGGGGTGAAGGATCAAGGTTTTTCTTCTAAAATTCATTGGATTTCATTGCTAAGGTATGGTATTCCTTCATCCATGGATAGTTTTCATCCATGGAGTCCCTTCAAAACTCTATTTCGAAGATAGAAATTTCCCTAAAAGCTAGGGTTTGACTCCAAGTCATGGATTCCTTTAAAAATGATTCTAATGATTTAATGACATTATATTATGATTGAATTGATGATTATTATGGTTTTTATGATGAAATATCCCAAGAATCCATGAAATCCCCTTACTTCCGAATTATGATCTTGTGATGTGGGTTTGTTGATAGAAAGAAGGATATTATGAGATTATGCTTGTAGTAATTACGTTATTTGAATTATGATTATATCCATGTCTAATTTAGTAATTCTAGATGTGTTTATTGAATATAAACTTTGATCCTTGATGGGTAAAAGTATGAGAATTATGCATGATTATGAGATTTATGTATGTGCTTTAAGAACACTTTGAGAGTGAAGTGCCCATGACTATGATAATGTTTTTGTGTTGATTTAAAGACTATTCTCATGAACACATAATAAACATGATGTGAAAGGTTTTCTCACATAATGATGATTATAAGGTTGAAAGGCTTTCTCACCTAGTGAATCTAAATAACGACATGGACGGAGAAAGGTTATTCTCACGCATGATCTAAGAGCTAGCCTAATAAACTCTTTCGGATTGATTGTAAAGGACATCCTTCCATAAGACATGAATCAATTTAGGACTTAAGAAAGTATTCCATGGGAATTATGCTTATCACGAGTGGATATTGATATGAGATGGAAACCTCACGTGAGTTGAGCCCGGGTTTCTAGGAGCAATCTCTTGAGATGGATGCCTTCACGTGAGTTGAGGCCGGGTATCTAGTAACAATGTCTTTGTCCCATAACTCCATGCCCCCGTAGGTTATTTAGCTATTGGATCCTCCTAAGCTAAAATAATGGTTCTACCTTAAGCAAGTAGGACAACCCTTTTTGGTGTGGGTAACACCGAATTCCATGTTAAACTCACATGGTCTATGTGGGTTAAGGCTAATTTCCCACAAGGTCAAGTCTAGTATGAATATGGCTACTCAAGCAGCTTTACTTAGTATGGGTGAGAGTATGGGATCTTATTCATGCATTGCACAAGTATGCTTTGAGGGTAGTTATGATATGTTACTCTTATGTTATGATGATTTATGTAATAAATATGTTTATGACTACATTGTTAAGTAAGTTTGATATGAGGGCTACTTGTAATGATGTATGCTAACTTGGATTGTTGCAATAAGTTGCTTTCCTTGATATGATTGTCTAAAAGTGAATGTGCCCTTGTCTATGAGAAATAAGCTAAGAATGAGATCAAAAGATGGTAAACATGAATAAGGACCTAAAGTGACTTGCTTAGCATGGATGAGATTATGGGATCTTATCCATGCCTTGCCCAACCAAGCTTGCTTTGAGGTGAGTTATGAAGTGTTTCTCTTATGTAATGTTAAACAAGATGCTTTGATTATGCCTATGACTATGTGTTATCTCTTATGCTCATAGCCTATGACTTATTATGATGTCTCTTATGCTTATGACTTATGTTTTTCCACTATATTCAAAATGATGATTTAACTTACCTAAGTACATGCATTCAACTAAAATGTCCCTTTTTGCATGTTTTCAATATTTTTATGCATGGCTATCCTACTTAGTGCATTTTTGTACCAACCCATATTTTGCTACATTTCCCCCAAGTGTAGGGTCCGGTTCTCAAGGTGGTCCCCATTGTGGCTAAGGCTTGGATTTGATCATTCCTCCTAGCTTGTGGGTGAGTCCTCATGATTCGAGGACAGATGCTTTTACTTAGAAGTTTCATTCTCGTATTTTTTTTGGACTAAGTTGTATGGGTTGTGTCCCTATTTGATTCAAGTGTTGTAATATATGGCTATATTGAGACAAGTCTAGACTTCCGCTTTGCTTTTATGAAAATCTTTTTAAGACTTGAAATATGTTTTACTCCGTATTGTTCTATGCTTATGTTATGATACGCTAAGTTGCTTACATGGTGCCTCTCGGGGAACTATGTTCCTTGTTACATCTAGGGGGTACCCCTGGGTAATGACAATTAGGTTCCACAAATTCAAGAGGTTGTACAGCTCCGAGCCCCTTACATACCTTCTTGGGTCCATGAATTCTATAAGGAGTATGGGAAGCTGGACCCATAAGGCAAGAAGAAGGCCATTTCATTTGTACCTGTTGATCATGTGGTCGTGTGAGGTAAAAAGGTGAAGTGTAGCAGCTCTGATATAAATGAAGCACTGGGTTGCACATTTCAGACAATTCACTTCTTAGTAGATCATATTCAAAAGAAGACCCTAGACGACCTTTGTAACGACTTGGAAAATGATAGGTTAAACTAGAGCCTAAACGTGGGGTTAATGTCATAAGTTAAGGACTAGCGCTAAGGGTTTTGGGTGTAGGCCATGGTTTGGGAACCTAGGCTACCTAAAACTAGTCCTAGCTACTGCCTCCCTAGACCATGAGGGTCTTCACGACCCGTGGTGGCCACCACGAGTCGGGTGCCACCCGTGGTGGCAAGGCAGCATCCTCAAGTTTGATGCCAAGCCAAGGCACCCCTTCATGAGCCACTTCACGACTCATGCTCATGACCATGGGCCGTGGGAAGGCTCGTGGGGTTGCCTTTGCTTGGTGGGAGATGTTGCAAGTTGAGGGAGCTACTATCCCAAAGTTCATGGGCACCACCACGAGCCGTGGTGCCCTAGACGGTCCGTGAAAGTGAACTTGGAGTTCACTTAGGCTCAAGGGAAGCAAGGCAACTTTGCCTAGGTGCTGCTCCATGACCACAAACTTCACCACGGATCGTGGGAGCTTCCGTGGACTTGCCAAGCCTTGGAGGGATTGGCAAGGATGGGAGGCACACTACCTCAAGGACCACGGGCACCACCACGAGCCGTGGTGCCCCTCACGACCCATTTAGTTGGGTGTGGTCCCTAACAGGCCTCCTCAAGTTGGGGGTTTTTGGTAATTTCGTTTAGATGTTTTATTATGTGGGGTTGATTTTAAATGGTTTATATGATAAATATATAAGGTTTGAAGTATTTTAAACTAGTCATTCTCTCATTTTCCCCAAATCAAATGCCAAAGTTCTTTCTCTCTCTATATTTCTCTCTAACTCAAGGAAGAAGAAGAAGTGGGAGATAGGTTTTTGGATTCAAGGCTTTCTTCATCGAATTTCTTGGGAAATCTTAGCAAAGTTATGGTGATCCTTCATCTAGGGTTAGCTTTCACACTAGAGCCAAATTCAAAGTAAACTTCTAAAGATTTCAAGTTCATGAAAATCTAGGGTTTTACTCAATCTCATGGGTTCTTTCACCAAATGGTTTAAAAAGGTTTCTAATGGCATATTATGGTTATGTTGTTGTTATATTGATGATTTAAGATGAAAATAATCCATGAACCCATGATTTCTCTCTATTCCTAGTTTATGCCTTTATGAAGTGGGTTGCTTGATAATGAATGTATTTGAGTAGAACTTGTTTAAATGGCTTTGGATTGTTGAAGTATGTCATTACCCATGCTTATTTTATGGTGCATTGTTGGTGTATTGGTATGTGAGGTTTATGGCCTTAAAGGCAAGATATGAGAAAATACTTGTTGATTTAGAATTGTTAACTCGATGTTGATCCACTTGAAAGGTGGAGGTGTTTACTTATTATGTACATTGTGACCATGGCCTTGAAGGCATAGTATGAGAAATTGAAGTGTTATCATGACATTGTATGCATGAGAATTCAATGAAGCTAAGGTGATCATGTCTTGAATGTGAATGTGTTATTATTGAAAGGCCTTTTCTCAATTTGACACTTATGAATGTTGATGATAGAATATGAAGGATTATTCAATATATAGTATACCTTCAATTGGTAGGGCTTATGCATCCTTTTCTTGTATAAATGATTATATTGTTGATTGTTGAATCCTTGGATCGGTAGGCTAGTAGCACCCTTCCACTCATGTTAATAACGAACCTTGGAATCGGTAGGCCTATGGCACCCTTTCAAGAAGGTTAATGATGAGTCTTGAACTGGTAGGCCTATGCCACCCTTTCAAGAAGAGTTAATGGCTTTCCTAAATATACCTTGAATCGGTAGGCTTAAGGCACCCTTTCATGTGTAATGAATGAATTGGAGTTGGTAGGCCAATGGCACCTCTCATATGTGATAATGTCAAGGTAATGAAATATTCTATGGGAATGTAGGCTAAGCACCGAGTGGATTTGGTTAGATGGAAACTCCCCCAAAGTTAGGCATGAGTTTCAATGATCGTCTACCTTATCCCATAAACTATGTGCCCACATAGGTCTAGATAGTGGATCCACCTAAGCTATATGAACCGGTCTCCTTAGGCAAGTAGTCCACCTCTTTACGGTGTGGGGACTTATGACACTGGATTCCATGAAAAGCTCTCATGGTCTATGTCAGTTAATGCTTACTTCCCATCATGTGAAATTTCATTGTGGGTCTTGATAGGTTCTACGAAGTGTAGGTAGTAGTATGGGATGCTACCTATACATTGCATGAGTAGGCTTTGAGAGGGTCATAGTGAGTTTCTCTAAATCTTAATGGCTATGATATGAAAGTGTCTTAAATGGAGTAATTGAAGAATGTTAGCTCTTAAATGCTTAATATGATATGTATGCTATACTTGGGTTATATTATGAGTTACTTTCCCTTGTCATGCCTTATGAAATGATATGTCTTTTATGTATGAATATGGCTTACAGATGAAAGAAAATGAATGGTAGGTTTACTTTAGGTGACCTAAATGTGATGCCCTAGTGTGGATGGTGGTATGGGACGCTATCCATACATTGCACAAAGTATAGCATAAGGGTTGCTTGAGGTGAAGGTCCAAGGTAAAGGTAATGGTTTCCATGCGATATTGTTTAAGTGTGAAGTTATGACTTATATGATGTTAATGCTTGTATATGATGTCTTTTATGTTACTGTACATGATGTTTCTAAAAAGTGGCATAATGCATGGTTTCCAACCAAAATGTCCCCTTTTAAAGCATGTTTTATATGGTAATCATACTTAGTACATTTCTGTGTACTAGCCCATATTCTTCATGTTTTTACTATAAGTGTAGGTTCTGGCAAGTGATTCCTCCTAGCTAGTTTGAAGTGTTGGATTGCTTTCCTCCAAGACTTGGTATGTCCTCATGGTTCGAGGAGAAGACTTATGTTTCCTTATTTCATGTAATAGACATTTTTAGTAGTTGTTTTTGATTGGAAAGGATTGTGTCCCTATTATGTTTTAAGCTTGGGTCTAAGATGGCCATGTGAGACTTAGACTTCCGCTGTACTCCAAGTTTTCCTTTAAATAAAGTTTTGATATTTTGGATTCAAATGAGTTTTAATTCTGCAATATTTCTATTTCGAGTGCAATGAAATGCTATGAGGCTTTTCAGAATCTTGTATGCCGTGTCACATCCGGGGACTAGACTCGGGTCGTGACAAACATGGTATTAGAGCACAAGATTTTGGAAATGATTTTTAGGATCAAAGTCTCACAAGCCACGTCTAGTAGAGTCTTGTTCATCGGTGTGAGTCGCGACACATCTATGAGCGAGAGGCTATATGATGTTAGAAGTTACACTTCTTTCATATTCTTGAAGTTGTGCCTTTGAGTTTAGTTGTGTAAGTGTTATTTTCTAGCCCTTCTCTTGTGTTAATAGGATATGAATACACGAGGGAGACCCACAAGGAGAGTAGGAGAAGAGAATGTGAATGAGGGAGTTCCTCCCCAAGGTCCTCAAGACGTCTAAGTTTCGGTAGAGGTTCCGGATATGACCAATGAAGAGATTAGGTCAGCTTTCTTAATCATCGCCCGAGCCATGGTGGCTCAAGCAGCTAGAGATGTGGGGCCTAGGGTGAATGCTAATGAGGGTACTATGGCTTCTAAGTTGAGAAACTTTGTAAGGATGAATCCTCCGGTGTTTCTAGGTTCTAAGGTGGGAGAAGATCCCCAAGAATTTTTGGATGAGGTCTATAAGGTAGTGAGTGCTATGGGGGAGACTTCAAAAGAAAAGGCGGATCTTGCCTCCTATCAATTGAAAGATGTTGCCCAAGTTTGGTTCACTCAATGGAAGGCCAATAGGCCGGTGGGAGCGGATCCTATAGAATGGGAGGAGTTTAAGGAAGCTTTCCTTAGTAGGTACTTTCCCCGTGAGAAGAGGGAGTGTAAGGTTGAGGAGTTTATCAACCTTAGGCAAGGTAATATGAGTGTGCAAGAGTACTCCATGAGGTTTACCCAATTGTCTAAGTATGCTCCATCCTTGGTGTCACGACCCGAGAGCACCCCTAAGTCGTAACATGCGTATTCGACCACTCGGAGGTCTTATACAAGCCCTTAGCATTCATCACATTAGATATGTAAAATAGTGCGAAATTAAAAACTCTTTAAAACAAAATCCATAAGACTCAAAGGTCACTTTTAAAAACATCTTTCAAAAGTACACAAGCGAAATACTAAGTCTCTTAGCCATCTTAGACATGGACCTGAAAACATACTAGGGACACAGCCATTTACAATCAAAGAAATCTACTAAGTCTATTACAAGAACCTTATCATAAAATTAGAATAGAAAAGTCTTGTCCTCGACATATGAGGACGTACCACAAGATCTTGGAAGAACTTCAAATCCCAAGCTTACTATAGAACTCGCTCACTTGTCGGAACCTACACTTGTAGAAAATAGAGAAAATATGGAATTAGCACAATTAAGTACTAAGTATGATGACTATGCAAAAACATGCTAAAATGGACATTTATTTGAAATAAATGCTTTCATGCCATCTTTGATGAAACCTTCATAACACAAGTATAAGAGACACATTTCAAGTGATCATCCATATATAAGACAATACCCACATAATAGACATACTCAACTAGTACCAATGTACAACACATAAACATAATAGTCAAGTAAGTCCTTTCATCATCTTGAAACCTCTATCTCAAGTCACCCTAAGCCACACTTAAGTGAGACATGAAGTGACCGCCCATACAACCTCTTCATATACACCTAAGTGTTCCTAAAGGTTACCATAGATAAGGAATTTATCATTACAATATAAGATGCTAAGTCAACATTCTTTATTACACCATTTTAGGAGACATTCAAGCAATTAGGGGACTTTCACGTAATAGTCATTTAGACTTAGGGAAATCACTTTAGCATCTTCTAGGCCTACTTGTGCCATGTGTAGATAGCATCCCATACTACCACCTACACTTTGTACAACCTATCCAATAACTAGAGTGCACATCCCACATGATGGGAAATAGACATTAGCCGACATAGACCATACTAGTTAGGCATGGAATTCAGAGTCTACCCTACTCCGTGGAAGGTGTTCTACTTGCCAAGGGTAGAACTAATAAGCAACCCATGTAGGAACATGATTTAGGGGATATCCAAAGAAGTTTATTGTTCCCTAACCTCATACTCGGAGAGGGCTACCTTCTTAACTATATCCACTCGGTGCTTAGCCTTAGTTCCCATAGAGTAATTTCATTCACATGTATGCACTAGAGAGGGATCCATCACTAAGTTTAGCCGACCCATAGTACTTCTACTAAGAAGGGCACCACAATGATCTACCTATCAAGGTTCAATAGGATAGCTCATTGACTTTCTTAGAGCAGGTTTTTGTAACGATCCGGAAAATGATAGAGTGAAACTAGAGCCTCACATGTGAGTTTGGAGTCGAGAACTTAATGAAATGGTTATAATTGAATTTGACCCAAAAAGTTCTTAAAATGTTCTTCGGAAGTTATCGGAAACTTGTTTAGCTGTATATAAAAAGATCCGTTTCGTTTTTTGAAAATCCGACTTCATATTCTTATTTAGGGGGTCAAATTGAGTGGGAAATGGGTCTAACCCAAATTTTAGAGCAACCGTATCAAAATCCGAAATTTCCAAGTGAAGCCTTTTTCGAGGGTCTACTTTGGAGGGTCATATATCCTAG
>JAJOOR010025381.1:0-18046 GCA_036250505.1 Solanum acaule | reverse complement strand
TCTCTCGACTCTCTCATCACCCTCCCTTTCTTTGTCCCACTCTCTTTTTCCTTCTCATCTCTCGCTCCCCCCCCCCCCCCCCTCTCTCCCTCTCTCTCTTTCCCTCTCTCTACCCTGCCCCGCTCTCCCTCTTCATAGGTTGTATAATTCTATTTTTTACTCTTCAAGATTGTATTTAATTCCCAAATACAATTAGATAGACAAAGATGAAGTAAATCGACAAAGAAAAATTGTTCACCAAGTTTCTTGAGATGCATATATGTATCAAAGCTAATTGTGTATTTGTGTATCAGATACACATGTATATCTGTGTTTGATTGATGATTGATACGTATGTGTATCTGTGTTTGATTGATGATTGATACGTATGTGTTTCTGTGTATCTATGAATCTATGTTTCAGTTTTAAAATTAATAAGTGTATATGTATATTTGTGTATCTGTGTTTGGATGAGAATTTATACATGTGTATCTGTGTACATGTGTTTGGTTGATGATTGATGCATATGTATTGTCTCTATGTATTTATGTTTCATTTTCTAAGCTAATATGTGTATCTATATGTGTGATGTTGGGAGAGAGGAGAGATGCACAAATATATGTTGTATCACTATACAAACTCAAGTTAAATCTGAGATACAATCTATATCTAGCATCTCTCCTCCCTCTTGATCTTGATCACGATCTTGCTCTACTCTCTCAAATTGTTGCTATGAATTGAAATTAGGCAAACTATAGCTATTTATGAAATTTTCTATATTTTTAAATGTTATGAGTTCATATATGTTACTCTCTACATCTCAATCTATGTGACACTCTTTTCTTTTTTTTGTCAATCACAAAAAAGAATGACAACTTTTATCATTTAGTAATAATTTAACTCAATTTTTTTTATTTTACTCTTCATAAGATAATTTATAAGAGAAAAAGATCTAATGGTCCTTGATGTATTAAAGTTGCTTTATGTTGGTCCTTGATATATTCCTCTTGACCTATGTTGGTCCTTGATACATTCCTCTTGACCTATATAATCCTTATTGTATGAAGAAAGTATAATATTTGTTTGATACTCTAAACATAACAGGATTTTTCAAAAAGCATGGTTATTTTTATACCTTGGCACAACTCGCATGCTCTTAAAAAACTATCTTGAAATGTTTTTCCCTTAGATGGACGTTCAAGTTGGATAAAACCCTTTGCCAAACTATAATTCCCTCAAAGAAAACTTCGAAAGAAAATATCCTGAAAACTCTATAAAAATTGAATCAGGTAGCAACAAGCAAATTGGTGTTATATATCAATCTGACTTATAAGTTTAGCAAACATCTTTTGAACTTAGTCCTAAATAATTGGTATGGCTTATAAAAAATATTTCTCTTCCATTATGCCATACTAATTGCTTATAAGTTTAACAAACACCTTCAGAACAATATTTAAATAACTTCAAGCTAACAAAAAGAATGAATGGTTAATTATTACCAGTGGTTCCCTTTGATGTTGGAAATAAGAAAGGCTATGGGAAATGATGCAAAGAAAGCAGTGTTACAAAATATTGTAGAAGGGTTGCACCAACTAGAGGAGGCATTTATCAAGTGTAGCAAAGGGAAAGATTTCTTTGGTGGAGACAATATTGGTTATGTTGACATTGTTTTGGGCTGCTTTTTAGGGTGGATAAGGGGCATGGAGATGATATTGGGCCTAAATTTAGTATATGAAGCCCAAACACCAAGTTTGGCTAAATGGGCTGAGAGGTTTTTGTCAGAAAAAACTGTTAAAGATGTCATTTTAGAACATCGTGTTCTTGATTTCCTTCAATGAAAATATACCATGGTGGATCCAGAATTTAACGTTATAGTTTTTGAATTGAAATAGTGAATTTCGAAATGTATGTATAACTCTATATATACTTAGATTCCGGTATGCGGACACACTTAACTTGATGCGGTAATGAGTTATGCAGAACTGTGAATCTATTATATTGAATCCAACATTTAAAATAAGTATTATATATCTAGAAATATTGTCTTTATTTTAGACGATCTATATATACTATGGAAATATTCTTTATGTCGCATTTTATTTATATGTCATACTTTTCATTTTAATTTATCTCAAAAAAATATCATACTTTCCATTTTAATTTATCTAATACAATGTCATACTTTTTTATTTAGAAACACTTTTAACTTTAAAATTCTCATTATAAACTCTTGAGTGATGATGTAAAATTGTATCTCATATTAGATATCAAGTTGAATTTAAATACAAGTTTTCTTAAGAACTCCTTGTATGGAGACTTGTTCAAATCAAACATTATCAATACTATCTCTAAGACAATAATTGTGGAGTAACATATATTAAGCTAGCTGTCTACCTAAACCAAAGGATAAACCCAAGAAATAAATACTTACTAATTAGAGTAGATAAGATCTAATAACAATATGTTTATGGCTTAATAACAAATCAGGTATGTTAGCATCTAATTAATAAAGCAGTCTATGAAGAAGCATATATATTCTGATTTTGGAAGTGTTGCCCATGAGGTATAAGTTTTTTTTTTCAAGCCACTCAATTACGCTTTGTGTCTAAAACAAGAGTTATAGAGTATCCATAAATTACAAATAATCAATGTAAATTGTTGCCCATTGTAACAACCGGGTTCCGTCGTTATATAAAAGCCAACGGGGAAAAATTTTGGGTTGGAAAACTTTTTCGTAGTAACTTGGAATTTCCCAACCTAGTCCAAATTTGGACGAAATCAGAATCATTAAGGTGTAGGGAAATCTAGTAGCAATCGGGTGACTTATTTATGAATTTGATTACATGAGTAGTTAGATAAGTTGTTAAGGAACCCGTACGACTTTACGGAATTGAATTCGGGTGAGTAGAACTCCCGGAATCAATCTTAGCGTGAACGGTATTTTTTGAGTGTTGTTGGTTAAAGGTGTATTGTGAAATGGGGGTCTTGGAATTATTAAAATAGCTCATTGGTTCCGTGCAAGCTGCTGGGGCGGGATTTTTGCTGCCAGGGCGGAGTCGCTGTAACGGGGTGAGGACCGTTGTGGTGGATTCGACGCGACTTAAAGTCGTAAATAAACCCCAAAATGACTTTATTTTGCACTTTTCGATTTTTAGAGCTAAGGAACGAACCCCAGGCGACTCTTGACAGTTTTCCACCATTCTTGAGGCTAAAGGTAAGTTTTTCACTCTCCGAATCCATTTTTCGATCCGTAGAACGTAATAGAATGGGTAATTATCGATGGGGGAGGGTTTTGATCTAGATTCTATGGTGGAAACAACCTTATTTTGGGTACTTGGGATCATGGGTATGATCTAGGGTTGATGGAATTGTTAGTAATCCGGGTAATTAGTGATTGTTTATTGATTCCCGTATTGTATTGTTTGTTTGTAGACCAAGAACAAGCGGAACAAATCCGGAAAGGGAAGGATCAAGTTTCTTAGGGTTTCAAGATAGTTTCGAGGTAGGTGATGGTTGTGATTCTATGATTGTGTGATGTATGTTTGTTCTTGCTTCATTATGATACATGTATGTATATGAATGTTGCATTATTGATCACACTTGTTGTAAGTGAGATAGATGAATGATGGTTACCATGAAATCATGACTTAAATGTATGATCTTGAGGGTATACTTTTGATTGTGTTTATGGTGTATTGTTGAATGGATCGGTTACGTTGCCACGTTCTGACATAACTAACTTGGATCGGTTGCCACGTTTCGACATAATTATGGGATCGGTTGCCACGTTTCGGCACAAGCATTAGATCGGGTACCACGTTCCGGTATGCTAACTGTTTGGGTTTTGGTTCCATGAGAGGACCAATGACTTGTTATAAATGTATATTGTTGAGCATGTGATAATCGTTAGTGTTTATGTTCGGTATGTTGCATGTTTGTAATGTTGTATTGACTTGCTTATGTTACATTTAGTGGGATAGCCGTGTGATCCTACCAGTACACTGTGGTTATGTACTGATATTGCACTTGCTCTTTCTTTATTGAGTATAAGGCATCTTCAAGCGGCTATTGAAAGACCTTGCTTAGAAGATCAGTGATCGTTCGAATTCAAGGGTGAGCCAGTTCTTCCAGGCTGCCATGAGGTCTCCTTTCGTCTATGTCCACCATTTCGGACTTAGACTTTAATTTCTAATTAAGTTTTAGTTCATTAGTTTGGGGTTGTGACCCATCTTGTTTAGACTTGTTGAACTTTAGATGTTTTGGTACATTGACTTTCACGTTCTAGGTGTGTTTTCCGCAATGTAAGTTGTTAGATCTTTTGTTTGAAGTTTATGGGAACTTCAGTTTTAGTTATTATTCCTGTTTTTGTATCCTTAAATGCTTTAGTTTTTGATTTAGTTGCTTGGTTTGGGTTGTAATAGTGATTCTCCCACCGGAGGGTTAGTGTGGGTGCCAATCACAATGGTCTGGGTCGTGACACCATGAAGCATACATAATTTTTTAAACCCTAAGTTACGTTTTGCCACTAAAACAAGAGCTATATAGTATCTCATTCATTAGGCTTTGTGAAATAGTGTTTTTGTGTGATTTGAGACTGTCTTAGAGTTTGATGAGGTCGTAGGCATTTAAAATACCACTACTCCTATGACAAATATATATCTATTTTATCCTCGAATGAAGTAATACAACGCCTTGAGTACAATAAGGAGATTAAATTCCTAAAGAAAACATAATGAATTATGTGATCTCGGATTTCTTTTTATTGTATTAAAGTTTATGTTTTTTTGTTTATTTCAATTTTCCTCTTTTTAATTTGTTTGTCTTTCTTTCCTATTTGGTTCATTTAAAAAAGAACGTCTTCTTTCTTTTTTGACACCTCTTTAATTTTAACTTTTCACATGACATGTTTAAGATTACAAAACTAAAAGTTATTTGGTTAAGTTCTATGTATCTTTAATTTAAGATTACAAGATTCAAAAATTCTCTTTCCTTTTTACTTTTTAGACTATGCACCAAGTCAAAAAGATAAATAAATTGAAAGGTAAGAAGCACTATTTTGTATAAAAAATAATGTAATTTTCCAGTAAATGGGTGTCCATCGACAAGTCATTGAACAAGTCGCTCATTCGAACCTCTTTTACCGGTTAGTCACATTATATATTTACAAGATCATAACTTTCTTTTTTTAATATATTAATATATAGTATATGGTGAAACCTTTGTGAAAGTTCTTCTCCCCCACCCACCCATATCGCAAAAGAAATATAAATTATTTACAACTCTAATCATAATCATGCATATATATATAGAGAGAGAGAAAGAGAGGTACTAACAAGTTGCAAGAAGAAAGAAAACAATGATGTGAGCAAACTTAGACTCCATTTTCTTTTAGTTGTATTTAAAGAGCAGAAGGAATTGAGTGAATTTGTATGAGTGCATCACGTAAATTTATAGGCATACTAGTGGTATCTAACAACCACATGTTGAACAATTTGAAGATAAGGAAAAAGTTATTATGTTTTGAGGGGGACAGTGAAAATTGAATTCACGTGTAGTTTCAAAGAAAGTAAAGTCTTGAAAGAGATACAGAGCGATTGATTTATGAATTCGCATGAGCCCAATATTTTAAGAATAGGTCTTATCCGAATATAAATACACTTTACCGATAAAAATAAACAAATACATATTGGCAAAATAACAAGAAGAAAAAAAGAAATAGAGAAGTAGTAATTACACAAACTAGTATTAAAACATTTAACAAGAAAAAAGATGTAGAAATATAATATAGTTTTATCTTTATAATAGAAAAGCTAATTCATTTTCTTTCAACAATCAAATACATACCTCATGTGAAACACAAGATACTTTTATGAATTCTAATTGCACCATCATAGGTTGGTGGTCGAACTGTGTTGCGGAGATAGGATGAAAAATTGAAAAACTATATTTATAATAATAAAGTGATTTCATTCGAATTTATATTCGAAAATGAGATTATCAACTATACTAATAACTTTTGTAAAGACAAAATCTTCATAAAACTCTATTTTGTCATTTATTCGACAATATTCATCATATGACCCAAGTGAAAAATTCAATTTTAGTATACCCCATTTAAAAAGTATAATAACAATCAATATTATGTATATTAGCTACTCATATATAGGACCTTGCTTTCGAATGTATGGGAGAAGTATAGGAGTACACTCATCTTTCAAACTAAATACAAAATTCTTAAGTTCATATACCATACAAGATGGTAATGGCCCATGCTAAGCACAGGCCCAACATAATTTTGAAGCAAATTTTTTCTTAGTAAAATATTCAACTATATATGATCAAAAGCATATATTAACATGGGCAAAACATGACATTGTTCGTGTGAATATGTGAAATAGATATATAGTTACAAAAAGATTTTTATGCATCTATCTCTTATGATTAACCTTCTTTTATCTTCTTTGGAATATCCCTCATTTTGGTCTCGACTTGTGGAGGTCTTCCTATGGTCTTAACCTTGTTGAGCTCTTCTTAAAGTCTCGACCTTATTGAGCTCTTTAGATTGATAGTTCCTAGTTTGATGCATCTTCAATTGTCTCCAACTCCTTATGAGAAACTATCGTTGTTCATCTTTCATTTTTTGTATGTGCGTCATTTTTCATCTCTATCATGATGAATCAATTTATCCTTACCAAAATCAATTAATGTTTGTACAATTTTGAACTCATCATTTCCTATGACCAAGAGCTTGTAATAATCACATCAGTATGAAACTGTGAGAAAAGCAAAAAATAAATATCATACAATTACAAAAAAAAAAATGTACATATATTGGTTTGATTTGGTTTGTGTCCAACTAATCGTACTCTATTTCGATCACTAATAAGTTGATTAATCATACAAAATATATTCTGCTGGTGCACATACCAAAACAATGTTGAAAAGTCATGACATCGTCAATTTGTGCTTGTAAATAGATACATATCTCCATTTCAAGTAATTGTTGGAGTTGAAAAGTTTTGCAACATATTTACATGATGTTGATTCTGGTAATGAAATAGTCGATATTTAAATATGTATAACTAATTAGTGTACTTGAAATGTTGAAGTTTAAATGAAAATATATTCCTTAAGCATTTTTTAGTGGAAATCTCACGCTAGATTAAGCATTTAGCTTCGACAATGAACCTTTGGAACCAACCAACATTGAAACCGAGAAGAAGTTAATTAACGGAGTAACAAACACATAGTGTATACGTGTTTGTATTAAAATGGATGAAAATCTTAGTGATTTGCGTTAGGAGATATACATAATTACGAAAGTACCCCTGTTCGTCTTCTCCTTGGCTTATAATATAAAATAATAGAATACAAAAAAAAAAAAACATTTTCTAGCTATTTTTTAAAATTAATGGCTATTTATATCAATTTCTTTTTTGAAAAACAACTAAATCATTACTATGCTCTTTCTCAATTTGTTGCAGAAAATTCAACGATGAGGCACGGATGCTACTATCACTGATACTATCAATATTAATATATAGTATATCCCAATCTCTAGAATGGGGATTAATTAATTTGAAGCTCTAATTAGTGTAGTGATCACACATCTTATGATAAAATATATGCACTTACTTAATTCACCTACCTTTAATATTGACTGTTAAACTTCTTCTCTTTGTTTCCTTTTTTTTTTTTTTTGCCAAATAGGTAAATGCTTTTCAAAATATATAGAGAGAGGCAGGCTTAGGTGGGGTTCGTGGGTTCGTATGAACTTAGTAACTTTTTCGTATATCCTGTATTTATACTATAAATTTAAATATATATATATATATATATATTAACTTGTGAACCCCTAACACAATTGATTGATAGTTCAGTGGTAAGGAAGAGACCGTGAAAACTCTTTTCATGTAGAGTTGTGGGTTCGAACCCCCATCTCTTTTTTCAAAATAAAAATAAAAATTGAACCCCCGAACTCTTAATCTATCTCATTTTCATAATTTTACGTTATCTTATTTATATTTACTTCAACTACTCTTCAAATAATATATAAAAATCTTAGCAAAATACGATTATTATTTGGTAAACTTTGCTTTAAATTTGGTGCTGTACCTAGTTCATAAACAAAAGAATGGAAATCAAATATAATTAAAGAAGGTTTACAAAATAAACCACACAATTAAGTTAAGGCCAAAACCAAAACAACACTAACTAAAAGCTATGAACTTAAACGGAGGGCAAATGTATATGTTGCAGCAAATAAAAGAAAGGGACTTTTTTTATAAAATGCCTAGTAAATATAATTGCATCTACATAGTTCATATTTTCATTTTCACATTACGCTCACATTGTAGTGCTAGCAAGATTCAAATACACGAGTACTGGCTAATTCAAGACATTTGAAATCGTTTGGGTACAATAACTTGTTGTGTCAAGAGTGTCCAAAATATATTATTTAATCACTTCGTGTATCATTTTATTTTTATATACAATATTTTTTTCTGATGAAAGATGTCCAATTGAACACCTTGATAACCACGTAGCTCCGCTCCTGTACCTAGTAACCAAGATTTCAATTCCTTCTGGAAAATACATGTGGAAAAGTATAAAAAATTAATAAGAGTGAAGTTTCCTTTAAAATTACTAGCAGCTGCTATTGTCAAAGTAAAAAGAATTTGTCAAATTATTAAAGTAAGAGGTGATGTTTTAGCTTGGACATATTATTAAAGAAAATTATTCATTTCTAGAAAATCGAAAATGTTTTTATTAGTTTACCCTTAATCAAATATTTTTAAAAAGAAAGTAATTTTTTTTATATTTTAAAATTATGTAAAATTTTATTTATTTAAATAAGGGCAAAAGTGAAAGAAAAAATTCAAAACCTTTTTAATTTCCTAATATCACTTATTTTAAAATAAAATAAAAACAAAAATATCACTTATTTTAAAATGAGTGAATATCAAATTACTAAGGAAATTGAAGGACTATCTTGAGGTTTGACAAAATAAAAAAAGTCAAACAAAATGATAAAATTCAACAAGGATTTAAAAACAAAAACAATTAAAAGGACTATTTGTAAGCAACTCGTATTACTAGTCCAAATTTTCGACTACAAATACACTGCACAAACACAGAAAATACGTAGTAAATATCTTGTAATAAAAACTACTATATATATTAATAATGATGGGGACAATTTTAAGGCAAAATTGAACGCGTTAAGTGCAATCACATCATCAATTTTTATATTATTTCGTAGATTTCAATTTATGTCATATTATGTATTTTGAAAAAACATAATTTTTAAAATTTATGATCTCAAATAAAACTTAGGTATTTATAGTTGTAACTCATTTTATTGGGGTGGAAAAAACTTTTTTTAGTTAAACTATTTCTAATTAGGGTCCTTCTAATTAAAAAATAATATATTTGACACACTTCTTCGGATGCATTAGGAAGGAAACTAAAGGGTGTGAGTGTCATAAATTGAGACGGACGATACTAAAATATTACTATTCTTCTAGTGAAAAATTTTCAATGACGATTTTTATAGATATTTGGTTGAAATCGATGAAAAATAAATAAATAATAATAATAATAATAATGTATTCGTACGAAAAAATTAGCAAGTGTTTCACTATTTCAGTGAAAATCTGATTTCATCATCCATTTTCTCAATGAGCTGATTTGGTAGAAAATGAGTGGAAATTTTATATTTGAAAAAAAATATCATTTTACAACACAATTTTTTCACGAATTACAATAAAAAAAAAATCTTTATTTATGATAGTGAAAAAAATTAAGTTACATTTTAAAACTATGACTTATTTATGTCAATTTTATGTCTTTATAGCTCAAATAGGTTCCGGACTCACAACTATAGCTTCCTTGATATTTCTTCATTTTTAATAATTCTTCTTCTATATTCTTCCTAATTTCAATGACTAATAAAAAAAAATAGTAGCTAGAATAAGTCTACTTCGGTTGCTTCTTATTCTATATTTCATAACAACACAATTTCTTATCCTTTTGGAGCCCACACAATTAATGACCAATGATTTACATACCAAAAACTCGATATATTTCACTTTATATGAAATAATTTGATTCGATATAAAATTAAATTAAAAAAAGAATTAAATTCATAATTTTAAATATGTTATAATATTTTTCAAACAATAAAATTGTTCAAACGTATCTAGAAAATAGAAACACAAGCGAAATTTTATTTGTTGATTATTATAAGTAATTAATTCAGAATATAAAATTGCATATTTCTCTTTTGAAGTATCTAATAAAGAAATAGTACCCCATAAACCGTTCAACGGATGGAGTAACAAACACCAAACCAAATTTTTAGTACTATATATACTATACTATCCACAAATATATATAATATAACATTATGCCCCTACAAGTTGTAATTTTAAACACATTTTTTTCAAAATTTCAACAACATATATCATCTTCTTCTATCCATCGATCTAATCATCATTTTAGCAACAATACAAGAAACTATCAAACAAATATAATCTTTCCCCTTATAATTAGCTACAGATTATTAATTAATCACTAATATGGACATATTCCACAAAGCCAAGGTTGTAACATTCAAGAGCCATATAGATAAGTACTTGGTAGTCGATGATGATCAACAAACCACCCGTCAAAGCCGGCGCAACGGCTCGTTGAGTCAAAAATCATGGTGGCTAGTTGAGCTTGTTAGCGGAAGCAACCACCTCATTCGACTCAAAAGTTGTCATAGTGGAAAATACCTCATGGCTTCTGATGAACCATTTCTACTTGGCATGACAGGTAATAAAGTCGTTCAAAATTTACCTGAAAACTATACAAATAATGACTTGAGAATCGAATGGGAACCGATAAGGGACGGATTTCAAGTAAAGTTAAAGGCTTTTGGTGGGACTTTTTTACGGGCGAATGGAGGTATGCCACCGTGGATGAATTCGGTTACACATGATAGTCCGCACACCGGTTCCACACATAATTGGATTTTGTGGAACGTAGAAACCGTCGATGTATCGGGAAATGAAATATCAATGATAGGTTATTCATCGATGGTCTCGAGCGTCTCGTCGATTTCCGACGAAGTTTCCAGCTTGGAAATGAGATCTCCGGCCATGTCGATACGTTCAAGTTTTTCTTCTTCACCTAAAATAGCTATGGTATGTTTTTTAATCATGTTAACTCATTATTTCTTCTGTCTCAATTTATTTATGAATATAAAAAATACACAAAAAGTCAATATTGTTAATGATGCAAAATATTTTTTGAAAAAAATTATAATTACAAAAAATATAAAAAGGTAATTGCCACGATCTTATCATAAATTATGACCATAGTAGGAAAGACGTATTAATGTCTTTTTTATTTCCTACTTAGGGAGCAAGTAATTATAATTAGAAGAAAAGACATTTTTCTTTTCTAACGTGACAAGGCACCTTAATGAATAATTAATGATAACGTGGACGTAATATAAGAAAACATGAAAATACTATAAAAATATAGTTAGAATTACGTCAAGATCGCTACTTTGATTCAAAAATAACTAACGGTTTTCCAATTTTTCTGCTTTTTAACCATAATCACATGTCATTTCGATTACTTGATAGGAAAAAGTTTTAAACAATACGCAAGTTATTGATGAAAATTATACTCTTCTTTTTATTAGATTGGTAGTACTTAAAAAGGTAAACTATCTATGATTTACACACGTATACAACATGATTTAAGAGGAGTATATTTAAAATTTGTTAGCTGCATTAATTTAAATTTACGCTAACGATGTAAGGCCAATAACAAATTAACAAATTTTCATTCCTAATACTAAAACTCGAAACTTTTAATTAAAAGTAACAAAACTCTTATTCATTAATTCCTCCACACTCCTTATATGACATTATAGTGTCTAACGTGATATCAATAACTAGCAACAAGCTAGGAGTAAATTGAAGTGAACGATGATAATTCTTAAGGTTGGAGTTTATAATAAATTAGGGATTATATTTAAATTATATTGTGATAACAATTAAATTATATGTAAATTACTAGTGCAAAAATCTTTTATATTGTCAACATAAGTTTCTTAACCTATTATAATTAATTAATTAATTAATATTTATTGTCATCTTACGAATTAATGTGATAAATTAATACTCCTATATTAAACTATAAAATTTTTCCCATTTTATGGATACCAAAGTCAATTTTTTCAATAGAAGCCTAATCGATCTTTTAGTTCCTCTACTGTTATGGATACCAAAGTCAAATTTCTTTTCAATAGAAGCCTAATCTAAAATATTATACTATGATAATTTTCCTATTCTATTCATATGATACAAATAGAATTAATTAAGATAAAATAAATTACGAAGATAACTTTAAAATATTATATGTCATTATTATTTATGCATAAAAGGTTAAACTCAAGACCTTCTTCTACGTATGTATATAATGAAACTTTAACCATTAAGTCAATAAGTAGATTTCTAATTTCTTCATAAAATACAAAATAAAATAAAATAAGGACGATGATACAGACAGGTGAAGCAAGAGTGATCTTTCTAGTTACCTCACCTTTATACTTGTATGTATTTCTAAAATAAAAAATAGGAAATCAACAAGAAATTACATGAGGCTTATTTTTTAATTAATATAAAATGATTTTTTACGTGTAAATAATAGGTCTATGTGGTAGACCAAAATATGTAGATATTTATAGAGTACATGATTGACCATTTGCATGAGTCAAACCTTTGACTCTGAGTCAGCTGGTTGCTAAAATCCTATCCTTCACACTGTTAATTACTCTCTTGGTTATTTCACGATTTTTAAAAATAATTATCTTAATTTTTTATTTTATATATATTAATTTAACATTATTCTTACAAAAATATTTGTAAAGGGTTTATTTTATTATTATTTTATATAATTATCTAACAATTTAAGTAATATTAAAAAATAATAAATCTTTTTTAATTTGTTATATGGCCAAGTATCTTAAAATTCTTAGCCAGCTATCAAAGCCCTAATAATTTGTGGGCACCCCCCGACGTATAATTAATTTATAATTAATATACTAGCTAAACATTAAAAAAATAAAAGTTTTTATTGGATTCCTATCATCCTATGTAGTATAAAATAATTAAATTTAATGAACTTCCAATTATTTTCAGTAGCTTATAAATGGGGTCCATTTTTACTAGTCATTACAAAATGACAGCTATAAAAAAAAAGTCAGATACAATAATTTCGAGATAAAATATAAGATTATTTCATCCAATATATTTGAGGTATTAATCAGTTTTGAGATTGTTTATCTCAGTATTTACACCTTAGTGACAGAACAATTTATCTCATATATATGATAAAATATTTACCTCATGATAATTTATCTCAAAATAATTAACACCATGATAATTTATTCCTAACCAAACGACTGCCTATTTAATTATTATTGCTCTGACTACGTTATATATTATATGAATCCGTGTGGCACATGCTTAAGTTACAATCTAATGGCTGGCGCCGTCTGCCAAATTGCCAATTTTCAATACCCTTGAATTATTCAAACACCAATCAATGAAAATGACGAAAATAGCCCTTTAAGTTTGAGTTAGAACTTTTAATAATGCATTAAAATTTTTTAGTCCTTTGAGTTTATTAATTTGTGTTAAATATTTCTGAACTTTATAGGTTAAATTTGATGAATCTTGTAATCTTAAATTTGTCAAGTGAAACATAGAAATTAATTTATTGTCAATAAAGAAAAGCTACATTTTTTTTATAACGGACTAAAAAAAGTTTTACAAATAAATTAAAACGATTAGAAAAATCCCTTTTTACTGTCTAATATAGTTTTGTGTTTGAATATTTTAGAATTTAATGGAACTTTTCTGATAAAATCGTTTTTTTCCCACTAAATTTGAAAAATCTAACAATTAACAAACATACATTATTAAATGGAGTATTTGATGAAGACTAAAATATACTTACTTTATCCATCTTTCTTATGTGACATCATTTGATTTGGTACAATATTTAGGAAAAAAGAAACTTTTAAAATATGTGATCTAAAATAATTTTTAGATATTTGTGTGATGCATATAAAAAGAAAATTTTAAAGTTAAATTATTACTAATCACAATAATATAATATTCTTTTGAAACAGACTATAAAAAAAACATCACATAAAATAAAACGTAGAGATTATTAATCTTTAATAAATTTAAAAAAATAAAAATTGTTCTACCTTCATACATAAAGGACCATTTTGTCATTTTCTCCAATCCTTTTCCACCTGCTCTATAAATACCTACTCTACAACAAATAAACATCTACACCAATTGTCATTTTTTTTCTCCAACTCTCTTATAAAAAATCCTCCAAAAATACTATTTCAAATTTTCTTGATTACATACAATATTTACAGAGTCCTTTGAGGAAGAAACCAGAAGAAATGGATCTTTTTTACAAGGCAAAAGCAGTAAGGCTAAGAAGTTATCATGAAAAATACTTAACAGCAGAGGAAGATGAAGAAACAGTAATTCAAGATCGTGATGGAGCTTCAAAGAATGCAATTTGGACTGTTGAATTCGTCAATAATGCTGAAAAATTCAACACCATTAGACTCAAAAGTTGTTATAACAAGTATCTTACTGCTTCAAATCAAAGATTTTTATTAGGTATTGTTATGGTTTTGCTCTGATTTTTCTTAGTTTAATACTCGTTTCAATTTATGTGACATTTTTCGTTTTTTGAGAGTCATACCGTCTAAGTTTGATCGAGAATTTATGAAAGATAAATTTATTTGAATCTCAAAATTCGAAAAGTGCTTCGTAATTTGGGACGGAAGGAGTACAATTTAAATTATTATTTTTTTACAAAAAAGGATTTTTTTAGTCACGAGGACGCTTGACCATGAAACTTGTGAGTATTTGAAAAAAAAGTAGAGTTGTATAAAAAAAAGTAGAATTGTATTTGACCATGAATATAAATTGCAGTTTTTTTGAATTTTCGTGAGTGATTTAGTGTGCTTTTGTTCATGTTTCATTGTGAGTTTAAAAAAAAAAAAATAGTTTTTGTTGTTTAAAATGAAAAATGTTATTTAAAAATTGGAGTTGGATTTGGTCACCAATATGTATTGGAGTTGTTTTTGAATTCCGTGAGTAATTTAGTAAGATTTGATCATGTTTCATTGTGAAATTTAAAAATATTTTTTTATAATTTTAGATATTTAAAAATTGGTGGTAGTTGTGTTTGTGGATGAATACAATGAGAGTTGTTTTTGAATTTTTATGAGTAATTAAAAAGAGTTTTGTTTACAAGGAAGGTTTATTCTCTCCAACTTATGATCATTCAAGTTTTACAATTGTTAGCTTTCGCATGACACCTGTTATTTTGATCTCGGTCCCACAGGTATGACAGGTAGAAAAGTTCTACAAACTCTGCCACAAAGGCTTGATTCTTCTGTTGAATGGGAACCTATTAGAGAAGGGAACCAAGTGAAGCTTAGGACAAGAAAAGGTCAATTTTTGAGGGCTAATGATAGTATTCCACCATGGAGGAATTCAGTAACACATAATATCCCACATAGAACTTCAACACAAGATTGGGTTTTGTGGGATGTTGATGTTGTTGAAATCTTGGTTCATTCACCTGTTCCTAAAGAACCTCCACCTTTGGTTTATCATGATCAAGAAGAAGAGACTAATTGGGGTTCTGAATCTACTTCACCTTCATCTACTCTTTACTCTGCATCAGCACAAAGCTTTTCTAGACAAGAGGTATGTATTATTGTTATTTCCAAAAAAAAAAAAAAATAGAGTTTGAAATTCTTTGATGTTATGGTGATTATGGTTTGTTATTCTTTTTGTACCAATTTATGTGACGGAGAGGAGAGTTTTGACGTAACTGGAAAAGTTGTTTTTACATGACTAGGAGGGGAAATAGTCTTTTGCAGAAATGCAGGGTAAGGCTGCATACAATAGATCCTTGTGATATGACCCTTCCTTGGACCCTGCATATAGTACGAGCTTGGAGCACCGGGCTGTCCTTTTTACCAATTTATGTGACGTAGTTTGAGTCTGCACGAGATTAAGATAGAAATGAAAGACTTTTGAAACTTTGTGGTCTTCAACATGACATAGCACGGAGTTACAATTGTTGGTGTTTTTGTCAACATATTGAAAAGAGGAAACTTACAGCTTAGAGGAATTTTCTTGGTAAATCTGAATGACAATTTTTCATTGATTTAGTCCAATTTAGGTCTGAAAACTAGGTCAAATTGATTTTTGATAAGCTAAAAGTGTGAGGTAATATCGTGGATGGTCAATTAGTTTTTGTTTTATCACACCAAGGGGATTAAACTATTTTTCCTAATGAAAAAAAGTCAATAATGTCACCTTGGTTTGAAATTTGTGGTCTTCAACGTGACGTAGCACGGAGTTCCAAATTTTTTATGTTTTTGTCAACATAGTGATTAGAGGAAACTTACAGCTTCTAGGAATTTTCTTGTAAATCTGAATATCAACTTTTCAGAAAATGAATTGATTTAGTCAAACTTATGTGACGTAGTTTGAATCCTCACAGTGATTTAAGATAGAAATGAAAGACTTTTGAATTTTGTGTTCTTAAACATGACGTAGTACGGAAGATCCAATTGTTGTGTTTTTTGTTTCATTTGAACATTATTTCCATCCAATGTTTAGTAATTTATCTATTAGGCGAGTTTGGAGTTCTCTATTTTGTAATGGTATTGAAACCTCCGGGTTTTTTTTTGACAGTCGGGTGAGTTTATGGCTAGTTCGTTAATGAAGTTTGGAGACGGGAGGCTGATTTATTATCACATTGCTAATGAATATGGAGAAATCAATGATGGAGTAGAAGGTGTTTGCATTCCTTTTAAGGGAAATAGTGTTGAGGAGCTGACGAAAACATTGGAAGAAGAAACTGGGCTCGAGGACATTACTGTGTGTACAAAGAGTCCTTTGAATGGGAAACTTTACCCTCTTCGTTTGCAGCTTCCTCCCAACAACGCAAATATGGATGTCGTTGTTGTGCCATCCGGCCTCATGTAAAGGTGAGATTTCTTACTCGTCTTGAATTGGTTCTGTTTTGTAAGAGTTATCAAATAACTTTAGCAAATTTAAGACCCCTGTATGGTGTCCATCATTTCGGAAAATGCTAAGGTTTAGGGAGACTTGAGATTCTTGAACGAAGAGTATTATCTTCGTATCTGTGTCTTGACAGATGCTACTACCATTTAGCTAGCTATTCGAGCTTCTTGATTTCTTTGGAGTTGGGAGATGCTTGTATTACTCTACAGTATGCTAGTTTTTGGATTACCCCGCGGGAAGGAATAGTAGGTAAATGATGTCCAACTGTTTCAGTATGTCATGTCGGGAGATATAATTAAGTAAATAAAAATGTACTCTCTAACAACTTTTAGATAGCTTAAGTGTGTGCCATGTCAATGTGCCTTCTGTTGTCACACAGATATGCAACGATACGTTGTCATATGGTAGCATCAAGATCGAGTTTCATGATACACGTTTTGCTCTGTAACTTAACGATGACATTCTTTTTTCTTAATGAGTCTTCTTCCTACTGTGCACTTTATAATCTAAGATAGTTTTAGCATGAAGTTTGCTGATTATGTTACCATTGATCTTTTTTTACATGTCTCTAAACTTGTAGTTTTCGTGTATCAGTAGCAGGAGATTTTGCAAATGCAAGGATGTCAACGTAGAGCAAATTTGATTGCACTATACATCAAAGGGTGCCTACATATGTCTAGTACTTCGATATTGAGTGAGTTGATTTTACAACGAGCCCTCCAACAAGCAGAATAGAAGTTGATCACAAGGCCATCTTGGAGGGAGGTTTCTGCTACCATAAAGCATATGGGACAACCTATTTAGTCCCCATACTTATAAAGCATGTATATATATATTTGGTTAGTGATGAGAGTATTGTTAGTTTGCCATGTATATCATTCTTTTAATTTTCCCAGAGGGAGGCGGGGGGGGGGGGGGGGGGGGGG
>JAJOOR010025380.1:0-28034 GCA_036250505.1 Solanum acaule | reverse complement strand
GTCACTTTTTGAAAACATTGTAAAATCCTTTGAAATTGACTCTAGGATGAAGATGAGTCCTAGATGAAGAGCCACCATACCTCAATTGATGAAATCTCCACGAAATTTGGTGGAAGGGAACCCTCAATTGAAACCCTAGCTCTCCACCTTCTTCTTACTTGAACTTGAGAGAACTTTAGAGAGAGAAAGAACTTTGGGGTTTTGATTTTGGAAGAATGAATCAAAAACACCTCTTAAATGTTTTAATACCTTTAAAATACTTAAAAACACTTAAAATAATAATAACCCAAAGTACCCAAACTACCCCTCACTTAGTTGGACCTTTTTAAACAAGTCCAACTTGAGTTTTATTTTCACAGATTTCGTCGGGAAACAAGTTCGAGACGCGGAGGTGTTTCCACAAGTTCCTAAAAATTAAATTTTGAGACAGTAGAGTCTGCGGTGTCTCCATGACGCGGAGCCACTTTTTGGCCATTGGTGGAGCAGGTCCGCGACGCGGAGCCACTCCCTTTAAGAACAACTTCAAGCTGCCTTGGCAGCTTGCTTGGCCAAGGGTTGGGGTCCTCCTCGGAGACCCTTAGGGTGGTCCCGGGGAGTCGTACCGAACGTTTTGACCCTAAAAACATTTATTAAGACACTAAAGTCACCTCCACTGATTTTAGACTCCATATAACACATAAAAATATGAACAACATACTAGAACACACCAACACGTAAAAGACTAGTTTCTGAATGTCTTGGTCGTCCCTTGACGTTTGACTTCCAAACTCTTTAAAACTGACTAAAAAGGTTATTCTTCATTATTTTAACAAGTTATTAATGCATATGACCCATGTGAGGCTCTACTTTATCCTACTTCATTTTGAGGGGTGTTACAAACTCAAGCCATCTCCCCTAGCGAAGATTCAACTATTTATGAATGAACACATACTGAAGGCCCAAATAGTCTGTGAACACATCTACGTGAACACCATGCAAGTAATGTCTCCAAACCTTAAGGGCAAATACCATTGCTGCAAGCTCGAGGTCATGAGTTGGGTAGTTCTTCTCATGCACCTTAAGTTGTCTAGAAGCATATAAGCTATAACCTTACCTCGTTGCATCAATACACAACCGAGGCCGACTCTGGATGCATCACAATAGATCACATAACCGTCTAAACCCTCTGGTAGAGTCAAAATAGGAGTTATAGTCAACTTAGTTTTTTAGTTTTGTGAAGATTTTCTCACAATCATCAGACCACTAAAACTTAACCTTTTTCTGAGTCAACTTAGTCAGTAGAGAGGCTATGGATGAAAATCCTTCCATGAAACTTCTGTAATAACCTGTTAAACCCAAGAAGCATCTGATAATTGTAGGAGAGGTAGGTTTGGGCCATTGTTTCACTGCTTTTATTTTCTGAGAATCCACTCGGATCCCTTCGCTAGATACAATATAACAAAGGAAAGCAACAGATTGCAAATTCACATTTACTAAACTTAGCGAATAACTGGGTGATCTTGGAGATTTTGCAGGACAACCCTCAAATGATTCATATATTCTTCCTCATTCCTAGATTAAATAAGGATATCATCAATAAAGCGATAACGAACAAATCCAAATACTGCTTGAACACTCTGTTCATCAAATCCATGAAAGTTGCAGCAGCATTGGTTAGTCCAAATGACATAACTACAAATTCATAATGACCATACCGAATTCTGAAGGTTGTTTTCGGAATGTCACTATCTCTGACTCTAAGTTGATGATAACCGGATCTGAGGTCTATCTTTGAGAAATAACTAGCACCCTTGATTGTGACTTTGTTCAACTGCTGATAGTCAATGCACATCCTGAGAGAACCATCTTTCTTTTTCACGAACAACACTGGTGCACCCCATGGAGAAATACTAGGTCTAATGAAGTCCTTATCTAGAAGGTCTTTCAACTGCTCTTTCAATTCCGTAAGCTTATCTGGAGCCATTCTGTAAGGAGGAATAGAAATAGGTTGGATATCTGGATGAAGATCAATTCCAAAGTTGATTTCCCTTTCGGGAGGAACTCTAGGAAGATCTTCTGGAAACACTTCTGGGAACTCATTAACTACTGGAACTGACTCAAGAGTTGGGGTTTTGGAGCTTAAATCCTTAACCTGAACTAGATGATAGAGATAACCCTTAGAGATCATATTTATGGCCTTAAGGTAAGAAATGAATCGACCCATAGGCGCTAAGGTACTACCCTTCCATTCTAGGATTGGTTCATCTGGAAACTAAAAACGAACGATCCTAGTTCTATTATTGACAGAGGCATAACAGGAATGTAACCAATCCATGCCTAGAATGATATCGAAATCTACCATTTCTAAATCTACAAGATCTGTTGAGGTGACTTTCTGGGAGACTGTGACAGGGCAGTTTATGTATACCCGTCTAGCGATAACTAGGTCACTGACTGGAGTAGAGACTGAGAAGGGTTCTGAGAGAGTTTCTGGACTGACACCGAAGTTTACTGCTATATATGTAGTTAAAAAGGAAAGAGTAGCCCCTGGATCTAACAAATCATAAACATCTAAGTTAAAAACTCATAACGTACCAGTGACTACATTAGGAGAATCTTCCTGATCCTAGTGAGCCTGAAGAGCATACAACCTGTTTTGATGTTGTCTACCACCTGTACCAGATGACTTACCCTGCTGAGTCGGGCGACCTACTGGTGCTGCTGAAGTTATAGACTAAGCCCTACTATTATTGTCTCCTTGACCCTGTTTAGCAGAAGGGCAATCTCTCAACCGGTGACCACACTGACCACACCCAAAGCATCTTTCCTTTCCTACAAGACACTCGCCCGGATGGTTCTTACCACACTTTGGACAAGTTGGGTAGGTTCTTGTAACACCCTGTAACTAGAAAGAACTAAAAAGGAATTTAAAAGAGGAAATAGTCATTTTTGGAAAGTATAAAGAAAATCTGGAAATTGTTAAGTGTGTTAAGGTTGAGTTTTTGGTCAACTTCAAACGATCATAACTTCTATCTCAAGATGAGTTAGGTGTGTTTCCAGATATCGTAGGAAAGATGTTGGAATGATCTTTCCAACGCTACCAAGTTTGCGCGATTTTGAGTTTGTATGAGTGAGATATCACCATTGGAAGTTGGGTTGTTCGAATAAGGAAATGTCCAATTCAAATTTTAGAAGGGCATTATCGTCTTTTCCATACCCAGTGATTTAATTTCGTTTCTAGTAAATAATTGGGTTCTAAACTGATAGGATTCAGTTTACGCTTTTACGATATTGAGTTAGGGTTTTAGAAAAGAGGAAAGAAGAAGAGAAAGGAGGAGAAGGAGCAAGAATTGTCAAGTTCTTCAAGAATCGCTTGTCGATTTCATCAGCGGGTGATCCCTACGAGGTATGTTAGTTCACACAGCGTTGGGTTCGTTCACCCACGCGCCAAACATGTTTAATTCAGCATGAATTCGTCCTAAAAGTTGAAAGTTTGAATGTTCTCGATGTGTGTTCTTGAATTTACTTTCGTTCTTGAATTTGGGATAGGGTTGAGGAGTTCTTGAGAGTTTAAGGTCGATTTTAGAGTTGTATTTGATTAGATTCTTGTGTACATATGCTGGGTATTTCAATTTAAAGAGGAATTGAGAAAAATAATCGAATTTAGGCAAATTGGGGTTAGAAAATGTAGAAGGAATAAGTCAGGTAAATCTGGGTACCATATCCGCGACGCGGACCTGTTCCTAAGGATTGGAAAAATCTTCCTCGCGTCGCGGAGCGTTCACGGACCGTTCTGCCTCAAAATTTATTTTGTGACCAAATAATTAAATGCATATCCGCGTCGCGGACTTGATTCCAGACAGTGATTTCTTGATCCTTTCTCGTGTTTAACTATCTAAAAACACTCCTAAACATCATGAGATCTTTCCTATCACAAATCTTAATCCTTGAATCCACAATTTAGTTCAAGGATCAGTTAAGAGCCCAGTCAAAAGAAGTTAAGAGCCAAGTCAAGAGAAGTTCATAGAGTCTTCCAAAAGTTTTTTACAAATGATTTAACTTTGCTTTAAGACTTGAGTTTTGAGTTGAGTAAAGAGTAAAGTTGAAGTTCAATTCTTCAAAAGAGTATATGGGGACTATGTATTCCCAAAGAGTTTAAAATGTTTTCACATTTAAAGAAGAAAGGAAACCTTGATTTCCAAAAAGAGCCTTTGAGCTAGTTTTCAGTAAAGAGTAAATCTTTACACATTTAAACAAGAAAGGAAACTGAGATTTCCAAAGAGTCTTTGAGCTAGTTTTCAGTTAAAAAGTAAATGCTTTCACAATTAAGAAAGAGAGGAAACGTTGATTTCTAAGATAGCCTTTGACCTAAGTTTTTGAGCAATTATCTCAAATCACAGAAAGAAGTATGTTTTTAAACATAAGAGCTAGTATCATATTTTGGGAGTAGTATTGAGGACCGATATGGGGGAGAGTTCAGACAACTCACTGCCCCCATACACCATGTAGCCACCAAGGGTAGAAAAGGATCATAGTTTTTAGATGATTCCTTAGTGTTTTTTAGCTTAGACTAGTGGATCCACTTAGTAGTTCAGGTTCTATACTCATGGCAAGGTATAGGACGGCCCTGGCAGCGTGAGGCAAAATGATGTATCATCACGATAGCACTTAAGTGATGGTTGTCGGTTAGAGAAACTCCCACATAAGTAATTGTATTTTTATATACACAGTTTATTTGTATTTTACATTCATTTCAGAGTTATAGTGTATCTTTGCATACACACAGAAAATTATTTTATTTCCAAATACACAGAGTTGACATACTTGTTTTAAACAGCTTTTCCTTATATTGCACTAGTTTTAAACTACTTTATATTGAAATGAGTTCAGCTATGTTGAGTTGAGTTGAGTCAGGTAAGCTCTTCAGTTCCTTTCAAGCTTATGTCTTGTTTTAGAATTCCCTTCGCATACTCGTACATTCAATGTACTGATGCCATTTGGCCTGCATCTTATTATGATACAGTCACAAGTAACCATGATCATCATCCAATGCCTCGTTGATCCAGTTGAGCATTCAGAGTCAGTTGGTGAGCCTCCTTGCTTTTCAGAGGGCTCATTTGTTATCATTTGCTTTTTAGTGTTTAAATTGTTAGGATGATCGGGGGTCTTATCCCAACATCCATCTCAATTGTTTTAGAGGTTTCATAGACAGCCAGATGTTAGATCTTGAATTTACTATTTCCTGTTTTAATGGTTGAGACTTGAGTTGCCATTTTGGCTAAGTTTAATATTCCTTAAAGATATTTGCATGAGTTATCCTTTGAGACTATTTCTTGTGTTTAAGTCTTCCGCTGAGTAAGTAAGCCATGCCAACTGTTCGCTTGGGGCCAGTAATGGTTCCCGAGTGCCAGCCACGTCCGAGGTGTAGGCTCGGGGAGTGACAAACTTGATATCAGAGCACAGAGTTCAAGAGTCCTAGGGAGTATGAAGCCGTGTTTGTAGAGTCCTAGTTATCGGTGTGAAGTGCGCCACATCTATAATTACGAGGCTGCAACACTTAGAAAATTTTCTCACTTCTTTCACACTCATTTCGTGCATTAGAGTTTGATCTCTAAAAAGTTTCCTTCTAACTAGTGCTTGCGCGTGTTTTCAGATAATCATGCCTCCACAAAGAGCTGTCAGAGGTCGTCCTGCTAGGCGTAATGTTGGGTACCCAATGCACCTAAAGTACAACCTCAAGGAGAAGTTACTATTATTGAGTTTAGGGAAGAAATTAGGATGCTAAGTCAAGTTGTAACTAATCAGGTTGGGCAACAAAGAGGAGCTCGATAAGAAGAGGCTGACACTTCAAGGATTCGTGAGTTCTTGAGGATGAACCCTCCAGGTTTCACTGGTTCAAGCACTACGAAGGATCCAGAGAACTTTATTGAAGAGCTGCAAAAGGTATTCGATGTCATGCACATTGTTGATACTGAGAGGGTGTAACTAGCGGCATACCAAATGAAGGGTGTCGCTAGGATTTGGTTCGATCAATTGAAGAAGAACCGAGCTAAGAATGCACCACCTGTGAGTTGGGCTTGTTTTGAGGAGGCCTTCTTGGGGTGATTCTTTCCCCGAGAACTGAAAAAAGCTAAGGTACGAGAGTTCCTCACACTTAAACGGGATTCTTTAAGCATTCGTGAGTATGGGTTGAAGTTCACCTAACTATCTCGTTATGCTAGGGAGATGGTTGCGGATATGAGAAGTAGAATGAGTCTGTTTGTTGTTGGGTTGTACCGTTTATCAAGAAAAGAGGGCAGGGCTGCAATGCTGATAGGTGACATGGATATCTCAAGGTTGATGGTCTATGTGCAGCAGGTTGAGGAAGAGAAGCTGAGGGATAGAGAGGAGTTTAAGAATAAGAGAGCAAAGACAAGAAATGAGTCCAGGCAACAGAAGAGTAATGCCAACCGGTCATCCTTCCAACAGAAACAGAAGGGAACTGCTCTATCATCAGCTAGTGCACCTACACGTAAGAACAAAAGTGAGTACAATAGTCAGAATTTCAGAGCCAAGCCTGCCTATTCTCAGGGTAGTGTGGCGCAAGGGGGTAGTAAGCCTCTTGCCTGTGCTAAGTGTGGTAGGAACCACTCAGGTACTTGTCGTGAGGGCTCCACTGGTTGTTTCAAGTGTGGCCAGAATAGGCATTTCATGTGCGAGTGTCCAAAGAGCAGGCAGGGTAATGGTAATGGGGGCAATAGATCCCAGTCTTCTTTGGTTGCTCCACTAGACAGAGCTGCACCTAGAGGGGCTACGGCCGGTACTGGTGGAGGATCAAACTGCCTATATGCTATCACCAGTTACCAAGAGCAAGAGGATTCGCCAGATGTTGTCATTGGTATGATCCAAGTCTTTAACTCTAATGTTTATGCTTTACTAGACCCAGGAGCGAGTTTATCTTTTGTAACTCCTTACGTTGCAATGAATTTCGATGTTATTCCTGAGCAACTTAATGAACCATTCAGTGTTTCTACACCTATTAGTGAGTCTATTCTAGCAGAGAGAGAGTCTATCGTGATTGTCCCATTTTCGTCAATCACAAGAGTACCGTGCTAATTTAATTGAGTTAGACATGGTAGATTTTGATGCCATTCTTGGTATGGACTGGCTTCATGCCTGTTATGCCTCAGTTGATTGTAGAACTCGAGTTGTCAAGTTCATGTTTCCAAATGAGGCAGTCTTAGAGAGGAAAAGCAGTTCAGCAGCGCCTAAGGGTCGTTTTATTTCGTACCTTAAGGCAAGGAAGTTAGTTTCTAAGGGGTGTGGCTATCACTTAGTCCGAGTTAATGACTCTAGTGTTGAGATACCTCATATTCAGTTAGTTTCAGTAGTAAAAGAATTTCCAAAAGTCTTTCTAGATGATATTCCCGGAGTTCCGAGAGAGAGAGATAGACTTTGGTATAAATATTCTTCCAGATACTCGCCCTATATCTATTCCGCCATATAGAATGGCACCAGCAGAGTTGAAAGAGCTTAAAGAGCAGTTGAAAGATCTTCTTGATAAGGGCTTTATTCGACCAAGTGTCTCACCTTGGGGCGCTCCGGTCTTATTTGTGAGAAAGATGGTTCCTTTCGAATGTGTATCGATTACCGTCAGTAGAACAAGGTTACCATCAAGAACAAATATCCTCTTTCGAGAATTGATGATCATTTCGATCAACTTCAGGGTGCCACCTGTTTCTCTAAGATAGATCTCAGATCTAGCTACCATCAGTTAAGAGTAAGGGAATGTGACATTCCAAAGATAGGTTTCAGAACCCATTATGGTCATTATGAGTTTTTGGTCATGTCCTTTGGTTTGACCAATGTGCCTGCGGCATTCATGGACCTTATGAATAGAGTTTTCAAACCTTATTTAGATATGTTTGTTATCGTCTTCATTGATGACATACTAATCTATTCAAGGAATGAAAAAGATCATGCTAATCATCTTAGAATAGTTCTCCACACTTTAAAACATAGGGAGTTATATGCCAAGTTCTCTAAGTGTGAGTTTTGGCTTGAGTCTGCGGCATTCCTAGGCCACATTATGTCTGGAGAAGGAATTAAAGTTGATACCCAGAAGATAGAGGCAGTGCAGAATTGGCCTAGACCCATATCTCCAACTGATATTAGGAGTTTCTTGGGTTTGACTAGCTATTATAGTAGGTTCATAGAGGGGTTCTCATCTATTTCATCCCCTTTGACCAAGTTAACTCAAAAGACAGTGAAGTTTCAATGGTCTGAAGCTTGAGAGAAAAGCTTTCAGGAATTGAAAAAGAGGTTAACTACTGCCCCAATTCTGACATTACCAGAAGGTACGTAAGGCTTTGTGGTCTATTGTGATGTGTCTAGAGTTTGTTTGGGCTGTGTGTTAATGCAGAATGGCAAGGTTATAGCTTATGCCTCCAAACAGTTGAAAATTCATGAGAAGAATTACCCAACCCATGACTTAGAGTTGGCTGCTATAGTGTTTGCTTTGAAGATATGGCGTCATTATTTATATGGTGTTCATGTAGATGTATTAACTGATCACAAGACTCTTCATTATGTGTTTACTCAGAAAGAGCTTAATCTCAGACAAAGGAGGTGGTTAGAATTACTCAAGGATTATGACATGAGTATCCTTTACCACCTAGGTAAGGCTAATGTTGTTGCTGATACTTTAAGCAGGTTGTCTATGGGTAGTACCGCCCATGTTGAGGAAGAAAAGAGAGAGTTAGCGAAAGATGTGCATAGACTTGCACGCTTGGGAGTCCGACTAATGGATTCCACAGAAGGAGGAGTGGTGGTGATGAATGGGTTGAATCATCATTAGTGTCAAAAGTTAAAGAGAAGCAAGACCAAGATCCCATTTTGCTTGAATGAAAGGCAAATGTTCATAAGCAAAAAGTAATGGCTTTTGAACAAGGGGGGATGGTGTGTTGAGGTATCAAGGTAGATTGTATGTACCTAGAGTAGACGAACTCCAAGAGAGGAACATGGAAGAAGCTCATAGCTCCAGTTATTCCATTCATCCGGGTTCCACAAATATGTATCGAGAATTGAGAGAGGTTTATTTGTGGAGTAGTATGAAGAAGAGCATTGCAGAGTTTGTTGCTAAGTGTCTGAATTGCCAACAAGTTAAAGTAGAGCACCAAAGGTCCGGTGGTATGGCTCAGAATATAGAACTTCCGGAATGGAAGTGGGGGATGATCAATATAGATTTCATCACAGGTTTTCCAAGTTCTCGCGACAGCATGATTCTATTTGGGTGATTGTGGATCGAATGACCAAATCAGGCCACTTTTTGCCGGTAAAGACTACCCATTCAGCAGAGGATTAAGCCAGGTTATATATTCAGGAGGTGGTAAGACTTCATAGAGTCCTTGTTTAGATTATATCATATAGGGGTGCACAATTTACTGCACAGTTTTGGAAGTCATTCTAGAAAGGCTTGGGTTCAAAGGTGAACTTGAGTACTGCTTTTCATCCTCAGACAGATGGTCAAGCAGAGCGCACTATTCAAACCTTAGAGGATATATTGAGGGCTTGTGTAATTAATTTCAAAGGTAATTGGGATGATCACCTACCTCTTATTGAGTTTGCTTACAACAATAGTTACCACTCTAGCATCTAAATGGCTCCTGATGAAGCTTTTTATAGTAGAAGATGCAGATCTCCTATTAGATGGTTTCAAGTTAGTGAAGCAGGATTGATAGGACCAGATTTAGTTCATCAAGTTGTGGAGAAGGTGAAAGTGATTCAAGAGAGGTTGGAAACGGCGTAAAGTCGTCAGAAATCCTACACTGATGTTAGGAGAAGGGAGTTAGAGTTCGAAGTAGATGATTGGGTATACTTGAAAGTTTCACCCATGAAGGGTGTCATGAGATTTGGTAAGAAAAGGAATCTTAGTCCCAGGTATATTGACCCTTACAGAATATCAAAAAGGGTAGGTAATGTAGCTTATGAGTTGGAGCTACCACAAGAGTTAATAGCGGTTCATCCGGTTTTTCACGTCTCCATGTTGAAAAAGTGCATGGGCGATCCTTCGTTGATCATACCAACCGAAGATATTGGAATCAAGGATAGCTTATCTTATGAGGAGATTCTTGTTCAGATTCTAGATAGCCAAGTTCGCAAGTTGAGAACAAAAGAGGTAGCATCAGTCAAAGTCCTTTGAAGGAATCAATTTGTTAAGGAAGCTACTTGGGAAGCGGAGGAGGATATGAAGAAGAGATATCCACATCTCTTCGAATTCGGAGAAATTCCAGAACAAGGTACTAATTCTCTTCTTAGTACTCTTTAACTTATGAGATTGCATGTTGTATTTGCATTGCTTGTTGGGTGTTTGAACTGAATGTTAGATGTTATACCCTTAGCCTACTAAGAGTAAGCTCATTCGAGGACGAATGTTCCCAAGGGAGAGATATTGTAACACCCCGTAACTAGAAAGAACTAAAAAGGAATTTAAAAGAGGAAATAGTCATTTTTGGAAAGTATAAAGAAAATCTGGAAATTGTTAAGTGTGTTAAAGTTGAGTTTTTGGTCAACTTCAAACAACCATAACTTCTAGCTCATGATGAGTTAGGTGTGTTTCCAGATATCGTAGGAAAGATCTTTGAATGATCTTTCCAACGCCGCCGAGTTTGCACGATTCTGAGTTTGTATGAATGAGATATCCCCATTGGAAGTTGGGAATAAGGAAATGTCCAATCCGGATTTTAGAAGGGCATTATAATCTTTTCCATACCCCATGACTTAATTTCGTTTTTGGTATTTAATTGGGGTCTAAACTGATAGGATTCATTTTACGCTTTTATGATATTGAGTTAGGGTTTTAGAAAAGAGAAAAGAAGAAGAGAAAGGAGGAGTAGGAGCAAGAATCGTCAAGTTCTTCAAAAATCACTTGTGAATTTCGTCAAGGAGTGATCCCTACGAGGTATGTGAGTTCACACAGCGTTGGGTTCATTCACACATGCGCCAAACATGTTTAATTCAGCATGAATTCGTCCTAAAAGTTGAAAGTTTGAATGTTCTTGATGTGTATTCTTGAATTTACATTCGTTCTTGAATTTGGGATGAGATTGAAGAGTTCTTGAGAGTTTAAGGTCGATTTTAGAGTTTTATTCGATTAGATTCTTGTGTACATATGTTGGGTATCTTAATTTAAAGAGGATTTGAGAAAAAGAATCGAATTTAGGCGAATTGGGGTTAGAAAATGGAGAAGGAACAAGTCAGGCAAATCTGGGTACCAGGTTCGCAACGCGGAGCGGTCACAGACCGTTCTGCCTCAAATTTATTTCGTGACCAAATAATTAAATGCATCTTCGCGTCGCGGACTTGATTCCAGACAGTGATTTCTTAATCCTTTCTCGTGTTTAACTATCTAAAAACACTCCTAAACATCATGAGATCTTTCCTATCACAAATCTTAATCCTTGAATCCACAATTTAGTTCAAGGATCAGTTAAGAGCCCAGTCAAAAGAAGTTAAGAGCCAAGTCAAGAGAAGTTCATAGAGTCTTCCAAAAGTTTTTTACAAATGATTTAACTTTATTTTAAGACTTGAGTTTTGAGTTGAGTAAAGAGTAAAGTTGAAGTTCAGTTCTTCAAAAGAGTATATGGGGACTATGTATTCCTAAAAAGTTTAAAATGTTTTCACATTTAAAAAAGAAAGGACACCTTGATTTCCAAAAAGAGCCTTTGAGCTAGTTTTTAGTAAAGAGTAAATCTTTTCACATTTAAACATTAAAGGAAACTGAGATTTCCAAAGAGTCTTTGAGCTAGTTTTCAGTTAAAAAGTAAATGCTTTCACAATTAAGCAAGAGAGGAAACGTTGATTTCCAAGAAAGCCTTTGAGCTAAGTTTTTGAGCAATTATCTCAAATCATAGAAAGAAGTATGTTTTTAAACATAAGAGCTAGTATCATATTTTGAGAGTAGTATTGAGGACCGATATAGGGGAGAGTTCAGACAACTCACTAGCTGATGAATGTGCTGGAGCTGAAGACTTTTGTTGAAACTGCGAGAGATTTCCACCACCCGATTTCTGTTGAGAATACTCATAGTTTCCTGTCCTAGCCTTCTTATTATCCTTAGCACTTTCCCTAATCTTATCTCCTTCAACCTGCTGAGCATGAGTCATGAGCCTAGAGATGTTCATATTTTCCAGCAACATAGCACTCCTACACTCTATTTTTACTAAGTCGGATACCTCATATAGAAACTTGTTCATATGAGCCCTGGAATCAGCAACCATATGAGGAGCATACCTGGAGAGTTGGGTGAACTTAAGTCCGTACTCTTGGAATGACGTGCTACCTTGCCTCAAATTCATGAACTCTTGAGCTTTTGCCTCCCCCAACTCTCTTGGGAAGAACATGTCTAGAAAAGTCTCACTAAAGCACTCATAAGTGATAGGATTTGCATCCACACCCCTATTTTCTTTCCACTGAGTGTACCATATGTGAGCTACATCCTTAAGCTGGTAGGATGCTAACTCCACCCAATCATTTCCAGTCACTTGCATCACTCCAAAGATCTTCTTGACCTCATCTATGAAGTTTTGGGGATCCTCACCAATCTGCGACCCTAAAAACTCAGGTGCATTCATCCTAACAAAATCACAAACCCTGGATGCCACTGATCCACCACTAGCATTTGCAGGAACTGGAACATGCTGGTTGTTCTAGTTTGTTATACTCTAAGCCAAAACTGAATGGCATCTCGAAACTCAGCATTCAAAACTTCCTGATCTGGGACTGGAGGAGCTGTGTTGGCATTATGTGCATTCTCATCCCTTCTATAAGCTCTACGAGGAGGCATGATCTGAAAGCACACAACGTCGAGTTAGGAACAAGGAATTAGATCATCCCTTACACACGATAAAAATATCAAGAAAGTGAAGTTTTCCTAAAACACTTTACAGCCTCCTTCTTATTAGATGTGGTGAACTTCACCTATGACAAGGACTCTACTTAGTGCGGCTTTTCAGACATCCTAGAACTCTTACACCTAATGCTCTGATACCAAGTTTGTCATGCCCCGAAGCTACCCCCGGGACGCAGACATGGGACTTAGGATCACGAGTGACCCCAAGCTAACCCTAAGCTGGCATATCATAAGCATACTAAAAGATTACTAAATAAAAGATAATGTACGGAAGCTAGAAACATATCATAAAATGAAATGATGGGGAAATACCCATTTCTATTCTGAATAAATAATCTGTGAGTTTAATGACAACTGCAATATCAAACTCAAAAGCTAAAAACTGAATCTAACTATGTTTGAAATAAAGCATCTAACTGACTAGAGATGTTGGGACATGCCCCAGCTAAGTCTAGCAAAACTGAAATTAAAGACTGAAAGGAAAAGAAATAATCATGTCAATCGTCCTCGAAGAATGAGGACTCACCACTGATGCTGCTGAACTGGAGATCGGGAGTCAATCTATGCGTGATCTGAATGCTGAGGACCTGAACTTACATCACGAGAAGATGTAGCGCTTAGTATGCGACAATACTTGAAAGGTACTGAGCATGCATGATAGAATAAAGCTGAACAATGTACATAACTGAACAAAGCATATAACTGAGCACTGATACAAGATGAACATGATACTCTACTGAAAATACTGATCATGAACGAACTGAATGCAATGACCAAGTTTTATAACATGCTAAAATTGAATATTGAACTGTACTGATAACCTGGTCAATGCAATAGAACCTGATTATGGGAGCTACTAATAACCGACATAAAACCACATGAGCTAAATGTGGAGTCTGATGTATACACCCTATCGAGAGGACCCAATACACCCTGTCAGAGGTATAGAGGCATGACTGGTGTGATCACTAAAATGTAATGCCCATAGAGAGGACTTATAAACCTACATAAGCACGTAGTTCTGGGACTATTCGGGTACGTTAAACCATTGTCCACTCGGTCTAAGCCTACTCCCAATCAGAATGTATGTAAGCAATATTATGATTGAAATACTGAAGTACTGGATAGCTCAATTACTGACATGCAAACTCTGAGACTGCAACAATTATAACTGATATTGTGTCATTCGTAAGTTGAAGCATGTATATCTGTTTAGATTGACCTAGCATGTGTAATTCATGAACTAAATGAATCTACACAACTAGGGTTCTGAATATCATGTAAGAAACTAAGCAACAATATGATAATCTGATTTGGATCATTCTAATAGCTAAAACCCAATAATTTCTAACATTCAAGAAACCCTAGGTCTAGATAATATTAAGGGAATCAAGATTCTAACTGAAATCTAGGGACCTAATAGGTGAAAGGAACCCACTAGTGAAATCCCACATACTTGGTGACGAATTCCACGGAGAAATCTTTCGATTTCGAGGTTGGAACTGACGAGAACTTGTTGTGTTCTTGAACTAGGGTTGCTCGACTTTTCTCTCTAATTTGCTCTAAGTTTTCTTGATTTTGGTGAAAGATTTATTAGGGTAAGTTCTAACTAGTTTACTAGGCTAAAACTGAGCAAAACCACGTAGTTTAGGGGTTAAACGGCGTAGTTTAGGTGTCCAACACACAGGGAAAAGACCAAACGACCCTGACTTAAAAGCTGCTGGGGTCATCGACGGACCGTGGATGGACCGATGGTCCGTTCTGGTCGGTCATCGCTCGGCTTCAGAGAGTTGAAATCTGAGGGTCTGACCTATGGCCCTGGACCACGGACCGTGGTCTGACCTACTGTTCATAGGTCCTGGTGTAGGCTGACCTTTAGCCGAATTTTCTAGGGATTCTTGAAGGTGGTTGCAGGTGGTGAACCACGGACCACTAGGACAGACTGTGGGTCACCCTACGGCCCGTGGGTGGTGCCCATCGATGGCACCTGCAACTTCTGAAATCTGTATTTTGATAGTTCTAGCATACAGGGTGTTACATATACATAATGCGTATTATTAGATATGTGTACTCTTTTTCCTTCACTAGATTTTTTCCCACTGGATTTTATCTAGTAAGGTTTTAACCATGCATATAATCTATCAAATAGACATTAAGGGGGAGTGTTAATTATAAACATATTTGTATTATAGTGAATGTCTATTATGTGGAGTCTGTTAGAGAAAAGTTAGGAATCCTACTTGGAAACCAAGTCAGCTTTTCCCTATAAATAAAGGGATTTTCTTTCATTGTAAATCAGATTTGTGAATTACTTCAAGAGAAATAATAAGTCTTCTCTACTTTCTTTTTATTTTATAGTTTCATAACAAATATAATAATACATAATATATAAGGAGTGCATATTGCGAATTGTGAACGGCAAAGGAAGGCATGCTATCACGTGGCAACTAATCAAGACACCCTCAAATTTTACAGAATTCTAATTCCTTTTGGTTTTGGATTCCTAATTTGATTTGGACTCGGTTATTTTATTTAGGGTTTTCTATATCTATAAATAGTCCATAGAAATAATTATTTTTGGGGGAGGATCAATTAGAGGGCATCAAAGTACAAAGTTGTCAATACTTTTTAGGGTTATTTTCTTTCTTCTTTTCTTAGACATTAGTAGCTAAAGACCCTTATTCTGGGGTTGTGACTATGGGTGATTGTCAAACATCGATTGTTTTGAATTGATGTTGGTTATCACTTAAAATTACTTTTGTGTTCTTGTTTTAGTATTTCTTGACTGGACATCATATAGATAAATCTCTTGTCTACTCTTAAGCTCGGGAGACGCTAAGGTAGATAGACCAAAAGATACAAAAAGCTTGATCTTCCATTAAATTGAGTTGATTTGTGTTTAAGAGTGACGCCTGGACGAACACCTAGCTTGGTTACAAAATAAGATGAAATATAAATGCTCGTCAATTAGGACTGCCTATCCCTGCTCGACGATGTAGTTAGACAGTTAATTGGAGTAGGCGATTAGAGGTCGGGAGACCATGATCATAAAATCAACCATGTAAATCAGTAATTTGATAACCGTAGTTAATTCATGCATGAGATGGGATACATGAAACCCTATACATGTTGCAGCCCTGAAATTTTCCAAATCACAGTAAGTAATTTTATTATTTCACTCCTGCATTCTTTTCTTTACAAATAAAAAATCAAACACTTTTGATAGTCTTAAATAAATAATTAGACTAGTATAATTTAGTAAAAATAGTTAATCCACAAGTCATTTGGGTTCGATAATGCAGTTCTTTTAAGAGCCACTATATTACTTGTGAGACCACGTACACTTGCGTGTGCAATTGGGAGCAATAACATCCAATTATACTAAATTTCAATTACATTGTGGCTTTTCAATCATGTCCTAAATATTAATCTCAATACCTTACTAGTTACTGTATTTGCTTTTAACCTTCAATTCAAACTTCACATTGACTTTGAGTTCACAACTCCACGTTATACAAAATGTCAAAATCTAAAGTAAGAATTCTATTCCTCTTAGGGGTCGTTTGGTAGGGAGTATTAACATAAACAATCCATGTATTATGTATGGTATTATTTAATACTATGTTTGGTAGTAATTTTGGGCCTATGTATAACTAATCCATGAATTAGTTATACACCCCACAGTATTATGAGATGTATTACTAATACCTTCTATTTGGTAGTATTAGTAATACATATGATTTAATACCATGAGATAATTTATGTAAAGACAAAGCTATTCCTCAAATTATTTTAATTATTTTATTAATTTTCTTGATTTTATGTTTATATTTGTACTACTAAATTCATTTAAATAAATTAGCTTACAAATTATTTAGAAATAGTCGTTTGTTGCAAAATAAATTCAATACAATATTTGAAATGTGAGTTGTTTAACATCTACTAATAAAAAAGGTAAATATGGTTTTCTAATTATTTATATTTTGAACAATTTATAAAATTGCATACATATTAAATTCGCATTTTTTTTATGTACAAATGTAGATGGTTTATTTGATTCTACTATTGTTTACCGTCTTTTCAATTTTAAAACTAGATGGTCTATCTTTTTTAAATTAAAAATTGACATTTTGTGAGTGATCAATTTATTAAGATGACAACTATGTACCTTCAAATAATTCAAGTGAGAAAAATAGACATGACAACAAAATTGTTCTTCTCCTAGTTAGCTAGAAGACCATACAAAAAATATATTGTCCGGCAATCATCTACTTGACCCAAATACATAATAATTCAGGGGTATAACTGGAAAAAAAACTTCTTTTATAGAATTTTAATTCAAACACTAAATGAGGTGAGAAACAATGAACCAAACACTTGATAATAATTTACCCTATATTACTAATTCATGCTTTATTAATCTCCGCATTATTATTATTTGTACCAAACAACCCCTTAATTTCTCTTTGTTTTAGTATAATTCTTGTCAGGTCAGTTACTATTGTTTCTATTTATGGGTATTAGTAAAGTTAAACTATTATCTTGTCTTTGTTAAATTGTTGGAGAAGTGCTACATTTATTTTATAAACATTTTCTTATTAGTTAAATGAAAATTGAATAATTAAAGATTAAAACTGATAAACAAAAAATTCATAAAAAGTATCCTCTTATTTGATTATTAATTTAACATATCAAAAAATAAATAATGAATATTCAATTAATAATACATAAACCGAACTAAACCGAACTATCTATACACATCCTAAGAAAAGAGGAACTCGTGAGCATTTTTGCTCTGTGAAAAAGAAGACTTTTTCTTTGGTGCACAAAACCTAAACACCACGCCACCAAAGCAGACTCTGGTTAGAGAGAAAGGGCATCGGAATCCATGGCTCGCCAAGCCACAAGACTGATATCTAACTTGAGTACAAAGCTTAACCCTAGCAGTCCGACGATATCTGCTTCTCCATTATGGCATCAGTATCGCTACTTTGGATCGCCACCACCGCCGCCCGCTGTTTTCGTTGATAAATACACCCGCGTCATATGTCAAGGCATCACCGGCAAAAACGGCACTTTCCACACTGAACAAGCCATTGAATATGGTACTAAAATGGTATCCCATCTTTCACCTTTCTCATCGGCTCTCTTATTTATTTGTTAGTTGAGGTGATCCATATGAAATGTTATTCTTGAATATCTATGATGTGGTTACAGTTTTGTGGATCCACACTTGCCTTTTGTTTTTGCCGTGAATTTATATTTGTGTAACTTCTCTTTCATTTTTATCAACCAGTTAGAAGGAATATTCATTATTCCTTGTTGTACTGTCTTGCTCATTTTGAGTTAGCATAGGGGAAGTAAATGCTCTAAAATGGGCAGTTAGTTCTTGCACTTACCCTAGCTGAAGTGATTATACAAGATAGTTGCCTATTATATCATGAAAGCTTTTGGAGTGTAAATTGATTGAATTCACGGGTGGCTGGACTGGAGTAAGTTGGAAGTCCTCTAATAAGGGTTAAAAAAAATCAATGGAGTAGCTTCCTGTTTGTTTCTCAAGGTAGAGCAACCAATTCTTAGCAAGGTAACTCTTGCTCTCATGATAACATTTTGTTTTCTCAAATCTTTTTGATACCTTTCTTCCGTCTCCGATGTATTGATATCTAGTGCATGAAGAAAATGAAAACTATGTATGAAGTATCTATGGAAGACATAAAATTGAAGTTAAAAATGCACTGCCATGCATGAACAACTTGTATCTACAATAGATATAAGTGCATTTTATTCAGGAGTTGATTGAAAAGTTCTGTTCTTAATGTTGTAATAGAATGCTCTTATTTTGGGAAACTGAAAGTCATTGAGGCTAGAAAATAGTTTTTATTTGTTACTATTTTTTAAAAAGTAAATTGTTTTTTTCTGAATTCCTCATGTATGCTTGTGTGCGTTAATAGGTTGGTGGAGTGACTCCCAAGAAGGGTGGAACAGAACATTTGGGGCTTCCTGTTTTTAATACTGTTGCAGAGGCAAAAGCAGAGACAAAGGCTAATGCTTCAGTGGTTTATGTTCCTCCACCATTTGCTGCTGCAGCTATTATGGAGGCCATGGAAGCTGAGTTGGACTTAGTTGTCTGCATAACGGAGGGGATTCCTCAGCATGATATGGTAAGATAGAAGTCCTATCTACTAAATTCTCTCTTATTCCCCCACCCAAAAAGAGGAAATGCATATGACTAATGATTTTATTTAAAACCCAGAACTTATACTTGTTCTATGCCAGGGTTACCCAATTTTGTGCAATAAATTCTTGCTATCTAACTCATTCACTTGTGGTGAAAAATTGTTGCTGGGTTTCGATCTAGTGAGTGCATTCTAGTCTATGCTTGTACAAGATTTTAGAACATTTAGTAGGCGGTTGGATATGAATTTGATGATATTTTTAAAAAATATTAATTAAAGTTAATTTGAAAAAGAATATATGGTTATAAAGTCGTGTTTTTTGGACATGCACTTCACTTGATTTTTTTTAAAAAAATGTTTGTGAAGAGTTCTTTTTTACTTGAAAAAGTGGTTAGAACCAATTTTTCAAACTTGAAAATCTGAACTTCAAGTTGGATTGAAAAAATTGACTACAAAGTACAAGTAAACCAATTTTTTTTTGAAAAAAACAAGCTTTTATGTACGAACGGGCTCTTAATGTTATTTTATCATTGGAGATGTATTTGACGATGCCGTTCTTGAAACTCATGAGTCCTATCAAAGACTTATCAGGGTGCTCATTGATAGAAAATGTTTCTTCAGATGATTTTTGCTTCTTTCTGTTTGGTTTTAGTAATTGTTTGAAACTAATATGATATCTGTCAACAAAAAAAACAAATCATTATAGTTAGTCTGGTATTTCCGTTTTATCCTTTTGGACCCTTTATGCGCTTGAGGCATTGACTTTCTTTCACTATATTGATATGGATGTTTTCTAGTTGATCTTGCTTTGTAGTTTGTGCCTTCCTCTCAGTATAGCCTTGGCGTCCAAACCTCAATAGTCCTAACTTGTTGTCGTTCCAACTTTGTCTTGGCCCAATTTTGTAGCCCATCCATGAAGTGGAATAACATATTTTCATCTATGAGGTTAGGTATCTGAAGCGTGAGGGTGGTGAACTCCTCATGTATGCTCGTATGTTGCCTTTCTACTTCAACTCCCTGAACTTGCACTTCGCCTTATAGAAGAAGTTAGGAAAGAAGGCCTTCTTAGAACTCGTCTCGAAATTGTTCCCATGTGTTGATGATGCAAAGCCCTTTTGCTATCTCAAATTCCTTTCGCTTCCACCATATCATGACCATCTCCAAGAGGTACAACTTAACAATGTTGATCTTATTCTCGTTGCTCTTAACCCTATTGCACTTGAAGTAATTCTCCAAATGCCAAAGAAAATTCTCCACCTCTTGCATGTCACGAGCTCCCTTGAACATTAGTGGCTTGGGAGACTCGACCTTGACCTCCCTATCTTTGTTGAACGACGCAGATCCTCCTTCAATCTACCTTTGAGCGCTTTCATCTCGGCTCTCATGGTTTCAATAGTGCTTAATGCATCCATGAGCCCGACACTCCAAGAAAGTGATGGCTTCCTTCACCTCATATTTCGCATGCTTACCCCCCTCCAACTCTTTGCGGATGTTGTCATTCTCCTCAATAGTGAAGTCCTCGAGAGTCTTGAACTTGTCATTGACCTCGTTCAAGAGTTCGCCTAAGATCTCCACAATCTACCTCGCTATGTCAACCCTTTTGTTCCACTCTGTTTCAGGTGTGACGTCTATGGGTTGCTCCCCACTTTCATCATCACTTGCCTCAGGGCTGAAGGTGAGTGGGATGTTAGCGGTTTGCTTGGTGTAGGGTCGCGTAACAATACCTTTCTTCCCTTTTGGTGCTTCTTTCCATCATCCTGCCTAACGTTGGTGTTGCTAGTACCGTTGATGTCTCCCTCCTTTGTCATTCCCTTAGTATTAACCTTTGCTCTGATACCACTTTGTCAGAGATTTATACTCAAACTAAGCACTTCGTGCGGCGCTTGACAATTTACTCACGAATCTTTCACAATCTTGTAAGCTTAAGTAAGCCTTTTCAAATTAGACCGCTATGAGAAATAAGAAAGACACAAGAAAATTTGTTAGAAGACTTTTATATTGCTTGAAAGATTGTTTGCTTTGGCTTGATGCCTTTACAAATGAATGCCCCTATATTTATACTACTCATTAGGGGTTGATGTGTAAATAATAATTGCTACACAAGTCCCTATATATTTACAAATAACCCCTACTTTAGAATACTCTACAACCCTAGAATATTCCAAAGACTTTCCATGTAAATCTAAGGCATTTTAGGATCTACCATGGGATTTCTACATTTATCTAGAATATTCCACTAAGGACTATTCTCCTTCCAATGTAGCCCTTCCACATGGACAGTGGACAATCTTATGCCACGTGCCTAAGTGGTATGATGATGTGGCAAGTCATCTCATCTTGACCCAAAACAAATCACTCTATTTATTGAGAAAAGGTGCAAATGGAGAAAGCATACAAATATATATATGTTTAGTCCAAGACTAATAATTATAAACATGAATAACAAATATATATACAAAGAAATTGATTGTTTTTATGATAAAGTGAAATATCAATGGTTTAGCGTCGTCTCTTCAGGAAATTTTCATTCACAAGGAAAAGTATGTTTTAGAGCCTTGATGACGACACTGAAGTGCACATAAAGTGACGTGAAGCGCTCAACTCATTTTGAGCCTCGCTTCAGGGATTAAGTGCACCTTTGATAACACTGGTTGTGACTTGTGACATGGATAAGGGTCTTTCTCACCCCTTTTCTTGCCTTGGTAATATGAAGTTCAGAAAGTAAATTGTTATAATTTGTAAGGATTTGCTTTGCCATTATAGATGTCAAACTGTAATAAGCTATCCTGAAATGGGAATCAGATTAATTGATTCGTAGTAAAGACAAAACTCATTTGGTATTACCTATAGTTGAGTTGATTATCTTAAGACTTGCTTGGTATGGGACAGACGACAATTATAGTGTAGTGACATGGTTGATATGGAATGACTTCCCTTGGAAAAAATAGTAGAAATATAAAACCACAACTGTTAGACACTAACTGATTTATTAGAAGCTGAGAGGTTCGGAATGAAATGTGAGCAAATCCAGGCTGGAGAACAACCTTTTCAGAAAATACAGGCCGCAATATAGTGCTAATTACTGAGAAGTGAGATTCCGATGGCATACATCATAGAAGTTCGCAAGACTGGTGGCTTGGAATTACTTCTCTTTTGTTGTAAATGAGATGTCACCTCAAACTAGATTTTGGTCAAGGATGAAAATTTAAAATCTTGTGGCCTCTGTTATACTGAGCAAATGGAACATTATATCTACAAGCTAAACAAGTGGCCAATGTTGTGAAAGGCGATCGCCTCGTCGCCAATGGCAAGAGGCGAGGTGAACCTTCATCGCCTTTTAGCTTTTTGGCGAGGTGATCTTCAAAAAGCGGTGTCATGGCAACAAAAGGCGAGAGGCAAGAAAGGCGTCGCTTTTGGTATTTTCTTAAAAAAAGGCGATCAATTTAGGGTTTTAAAAGTTAAAAGGTAATTTTAGGGTTTATGCCTAGACTCCTTTGGCACCCGCCAAACTTTTTCAGCTACTCCAAAGTCCAACCAATACATATTTCTTCTTTTCTTCTTCAGATTACTTCTTCCTCGGTTTCTTTTTCCTTCTTGTTTGGACTTCAGAGTCACTTCTACCTCTTTATTGACTTTTGTTTTGTTTTTTTTCTCATTCAAGTTCTAGGCTTTTAGTATGTACTATCTAATATTTGCTAATATGTTATTGCTATTGAGATTTTTGATTATTTACATATGCAATTAAATATTTTATTTTTTTGGTATAAGTTGGTGCCGCACTTCAAAAAGGCGAGCACCTCGCCGCTTGCCTCGCCATTTGTCGCCTTTTATCGCCTTTTGCCGTCTAAAACACTGCAAGTGGCATTTCAGTCAACTCCCCTTCTGGTTAAAACTTTTTGATAGTTGATTTTGCTCGTATTTAGTTACTATATATAATTGGGAGGTATGTGAGTGTAAATATTCAATTGCATTGACTGGTTCTGATGCACTTGAAAGTTGAAACTCTAGGTTCTAGCTGTTTGATCCAATAAGAAATTACAAAAACAAAATTTGACAGACAGTCTTTGTTACAAGCCATAAACCTATATTTAGGTGGGTGAAATAAAAGTTCAATTGGGGGAGTTCTATTTTTATGGGTATATGTGCTTATGTGATTGCTTTGCAACCTTAGAACTCCTAACAAAAAGCATTACACACTTAATGTTTCAGTAACTTGCTTCTAATGTTTGATTTTCTGTTCAAACCTACAGGTTCGCGTAAAAGCTGCTCTTAAGAAGCAATCGAGAACTCGGCTGATTGGTCCAAATTGCCCAGGTATTATCAAACCAGGAGAGTGCAAAATTGGAATTATGCCTGGATACATTCACAAACCAGGACGTATTGGAATTGTTTCTCGATCTGGTACATTGACATATGAAGCAGTAAGATTTTCTCTTTCTAGGAATGTTTGCTGACAGTTTAAATTGTACATATTATTTCCATCTCTGCTTCACATGGTGCAGTAAGATTTTTATTATTTGAAGTGTCTATATCGCCTAAAATCCACTGAATATGAGTGTCTTAAGGCTTGGTCTAACTACAATTCTCTATATTTGTTGCATCTGATCTTTGTTGGGTATCTTTCTCTCAAAAAGCAAGATTTGGAACCATCACTATCTGGACCAGAATGAAACTTACATTTCTCTATGTTGTGTTGTTTAGGTTTTTCAGACAACTGCTGTTGGTCTTGGACAGTCAACTTGTGTAGGGATTGGTGGGGACCCTTTTAATGGTACAAATTTTGTTGATTGCTTAGAGAGATTTATTGCTGATCCACAGACAGAAGGTAGACTTTCTTGAAGCATATTTGCTCATCTTAGTCAAGATTATTGCTTAGACAACAGGTCTTTCGGTCATTTATGAAGATGGTCTATGCATATTTTTTGACTGAGAAATTCACCTAGTGCCAACCCTTACTACTAAACACAGCCTTGAAAGTTGGGGATAATGGGCCTGCCCCTCTACCCTTCCCTTTCTTTTGATGCTCTATGTGTTTCTTTGCTGATGTGTAATGCAAATTCTCTTACTTAACACATTTGCTTGTGGGTTGTAGCAGATTGCCTGGTGTATTAGTCAAGGATCACACGAACGGGTCCTGACACCACCAACATAAAAATAGAAGTTTGATGTTTATTTTCTATAGTTAGCAGATCATATAATTACATTTTAAGATGCACCGACTCAGAGTTAAACAGCATGTAAAAAGCTGGTAGAATATGAAACTTAAAATGCAAAAGTTCTTTTAGCAAAGGACAGGAAGCAAAACCCAGATAGATGGGAAAAAATGGTTTTGCTAAATCCACAATTGAACGCCCCCAGCATCCTTCTAGATGTCTACATGATTGGGATTAAGCTCAAAAAAAGTACTCCTTCAAAGTGTGTGTTGAGAAAGGAATGAGTCCGAAGATCTGTACAGAAATGAGTAGTGGACTAGGATATTTTATCTGATTACATCTGTGTTGCTCATGATTCATGTGAGGTGCACTTAAACCATGAGGCCAGGTACAGCACAAGTTGAGCTCTTTTTTGTGTAGGTGATGCTTTCGTACATACTCTAAGGGATTGTTTGGTTGGGTGTACAAGGAGAATTAATATCCGCGTACAATTCAGCATAGCTAATACATTGTTTGGTTACCTACTTAATCTCTGCATACTGTTCAAGCACAATTCATAACTTGTTTGGTAACCAATTTACTTATCCTTAGAAATACATGCATATGTTATACAAGATAGAATGTGAAATAAGATTGCCGGGATTAGAAATACATGAAGCTATTATATGAAGAAAATAACCCTTCATGTAGTAACATATATATATTTTTTTCAAAAAGCATATTATAAAATATATACCAGATAATGATTATTAATACTACAAACCAGATATCCAGAGGGGAATCTAGGATTTGGACTTCTGGGTAGGGATGGCAATGGGATGGTGCAGGGCGGGGCGGGGCGGGGCAGGTTGAGCTTAACCTGCAAAAATTTTAACCCGCCCCACCTAACAACTTTTTTCACTTTCACCCCCCTCCACCCCGCCCCGCATAATTTTTTTAATATTTTCTTTTTCTAGTTAAATTTGATATTAAAAATAAAATTCAGAAAAATAAATTCATTTTTTCATTAAGTTGTTAATAGGATCGTGACTTAAAATTTAGTTTTTAGAGGTCAATTAGAAACATGTAAGAAATCACATATACCTGCAACCCACCCCGCCCCACATTTATTGAGCCATTTTCATTTACTATATTGAATATTTTAGTAGCTTTAAATAAATTATTTTTATAAATAATGTTTATCACTCTTATAACATGTAAAAAAGTTAAAATTAAGTTTGAACCCACTTAAAATCACATATACCTGCAACCCACCCCGCCCCACATTAATTTTTTAAGAAGTCCACTTCAACCCACCCCGCACAACCTTAAACTCACCCTACCCGGCATAGCCTTAAACCCACCCCATTGCCATCCCTACTTCCGGGTGCCAGGGGCTGGGTGGGGCGAGGCGGATCTATAGGGTACCTAGGGGGTTCATCCGAACTCCATTGGCAACAAATAACACGATATATATAGATATTTTGAACATCTTAAACATAGGATTAAAGGTTGACTTAGCAGTTGAAGGGAAAATCAAAATTCACCTTGAGGTTTGAAGGTCAAATTTCAAGCACTATATTTTTATTTTCTGAACTCTCTTAAAGAGAAATTAATTGAGGAAAACATGAATAGTAGTAAGATGACAACTTTTGTATTAAGAACAATGGTTTCTTTTAATATGATAATAGAGAAGGGAACTTGTGTTTTAAAGTTAAACAACTAATTACTGAAATAGAAAGAAAAAAAAGAGATAAAATAGGCCTTTAAACCTTGCCAGCCGAGTTAAAATTTGATGCAACAATCCTTCTTAAATTTTTTTTGATGTAACAAGTTAAAATTTAGAAATAATGACGTCATTAGGGTTCGATCTCGCATCTGGAGGGTGGGAGTGTTGTCCTCACCACTGGCATCCTAATGTCTTTTGGTTCTCTGGGTGGAAATTATATTATTTACCTGTATCTTCTCTATATATACCTATATATATATAAAAGGTTTCGATCGAAGCCTGTGCATGCCGTGGCACCCCCACCGGGCTTACTAGATCCGCCCCTGCAGAAATCCAATAATAAATAATCCGTATATTAGTATCTTTGCATGACAATCATTGCATTTCAATCCCTATATTACTAATTTTGCATTGCAATCCTCGCATTACTTGCTTCGAAATCAAATGACCCCAAAGGCTTAAGGCATATGGCTTATCGTCCATGTGCTATGTCTTGAAGATGGTGATTTTAAGCAATGAATGTGGCTGACATAGTGATACATTAGCTGTTAAGAAATACTATGAATGAATATCTTAGTAATTAGGAATTTGAAATTAGATGTTTAGCGCAAGAAAACTAGTCACAAAACCTAAATTAAATTTTTATCTAAATCTAAATTTGAATTTTTCTTATGAACTTGTTTTTATTTCATAAATTTCAGTAGTTGAAGTTTATCCAATTCATATAACGATATTTTTGTTTGTATTTGTAGTTACTTTTTCATGCATTATATATGTATATTTTGTTTTTCTTCATTGTGGATTCACTGAAGCTTGTGGTTTTACTTAGCTTGCATCTCAACCCCAGTAGAACTAGACACATTGTTATGCTTTGCAATTTGTTTACACTGGGTTATATGTGCCTGTTGCATGTCAGGTATAGTTCTTATTGGTGAGATCGGTGGTACGGCAGAAGAAGATGCCGCAGCCTTGATAAAGGTTAGTGATAATTTTGTAATATTAATATCCATCACAAAGTACTATTTGCAATTAAGATGCAAATTATGTTATGATGCTCTGGCCAATCTTGTATGTGATGGAATAAATGGTATAGTCTTTGCTGGGCCATCTTTTTCTTGTGACGACTTCACATCTGGGTCCACTACCTTGTTTGGAAGATTATTCTTTGAAAGTCAAACCATATATTGAATGGTAACTCTTCTCTTGTACTTTAAGTTAGTACCTACACCAGGATTAGTTTCAAATTTTAAAGTAAATGTACTGTCGTAGGCAATATGAAAGATCATGTCTTCACGGCCTCCCCTTCCTAGGAAATTGCAAAGATCCATCGTAGAGCTGTCAATACGGGCTAGCCCATTTTTGGTGTGGGCCAGAAAATGGTCGGCCCAGTCCACAACTACGTGGGCTACGATCTTTACCGGGCCAGCCCTCTTTTTTTAAAAGTATATTTTTTATAATTTTTTTAATTATTAAAATCATAAATACTAACAAGACAATATTACATGGTGTTAGTGTTATTACTTGTTAATCAAATCCACAAATAAAATTATCTTTATAATATTTATTAAGTTTGATTTCAAGTAAAAACATAAATAGCTAAATAGAAATATTAACCTAATTGTTTTCTAATTATCATAATAAAACACAAAAACTATGACAATAGTGATTCCTTAGAAATTTTAGGGAATTTTAATTTTATGTAGTACATATTTTATAAACATAATTTTGTATTTAAATTGTAATATTTCATAGTTTAAACAGATTTTGAGTTTAGACTCTTGTTATTTTTCTTTATTTTTTAATTAATTTTTATTTGGCCCACGGGGTGGCCCTTATCTATATTTCTCAAGCCCCACAAATCGGCAGGCTTATTCAGGCCGGGCTAAAAAGCCCTTTTCTTAAATGGGCTACAAAAATCATAACCCAACCCTATAAAATCATTGGTTAGGTCAGGCCGACCCAACGGGCCTAGCCCATATTGACGGCTCTAATTCCATCGTTAGCCATCCCAAAATTATGGCTTACTATGTATTGAGGAATATCAAGGAATGATATTATATTTTCTCCAGACTAATTTATGCTTTATTGAACTTCTGTCTTGACGCACTTTTTATGATCACACACACCCC